>VYZV01042822.1:0-12026 GCA_013401275.1 Pandion haliaetus | reverse complement strand
AAACACTTTATCCAGGCATTTTGCTTGCTTTTTTATTTTCGCTATACCACAAATATCCTTTATCCAATATTATGTTCCCACTGGAAATATAGATGTATTTGGCTGCATGATAGAGCCAAAGCTTGAGAAATGCCAAACAAGCACTTCTTGCATATTTTTCCTTTATAGCTCAGATTTTCTTCCTAGAGAAAAGACTTTGGTTTCAACATTAGTCTTTTGGGTTTTTTCTTAACCTTTCAGAGATGTAACGTGTGCTTAAATTAGAGATCCAACAAGATTCTGGTTAGCTGCATATAGTAATCTATGATGAATACCCCATGCATTGATATGTAATTGCCTGTTAAGCCTGCGTCTGCGTTCAGGGACCATCTCGCTTATGTAAGAGAGCTCGTTTTAATAAAGTTGTCTGTCATCACATGAAAAGTAACAACTGCTTGAAGTTGTAACTATGCTGCAGAGAATATGACTGTCAGTGTCATACAGAGTCCCTTGCCTATAAAGATACAATGTATCCTTTCCTGTGTTTAGGCCTTCATGGCTGCTAACAAGTGGGGTAAGAAAAGCAAAAAATTCTTCTCTGCGTGTGTAAAAATGGAAGGAAAAAATTAAACTGAAGATATCAGCCAGAAGAAAAGCAAATCTTATTTTTTATGCAGATAAATATTACATTTACTACACAGTCAGATTTATCTAGTATTTATTTCCAAAATGGAAATTAATCTTTTGTTCACCAAAATCGTCTTAGTCTGAGCATGCCTTGTAAATGCTGAAAGTAGAAGTCTAGCAAAACCGGTGTATGCAGTGCTCTGTCTTTTTGAAGTTGTCTGTAATCTTTTCCAATTCACTAAGTTTCTCCCAACAGGGTTTATCATTTCAGGCACTGTGCTACCTCTGGTATGGCAGCAATACTCAAACTATATTTCTCTAAGGGTTTGCACAGCACCTTGTGGTTGCCCTGGCTCTGTTGGAAGTAGTTAGGAGATTTCTGCCTCTGAATTTTGTACCACCTTTCTCATATCCTCATTTAATAAGTCATTTTCCCCCCCTCTCTGAGACACTGGTAATCTACAGAATTTGATGGAGCTACCTGTCCCACTCTGATAACTGGAAAAAAAAGCCAACCCCAAAACATATGGAAGACCAAGGCTCTTTTTATTACAGCCCTCAGCTCGTTGTTGGCCAGTGATACTAGGGAAGGAGGTTACATAAAATAATGTAATAGGAAAAATACTTATGGAAAGGGCAGGCAGATTCGCCTAACAGCTGGTAAAGGCCAACCTTTTAATCTAGATTTAAGGTTATTTAATGAAAGATGTATTTGCACCAGACTTCGAACAACAGACATATCTTCTGCCCCGAATTCAAGCCATGTGCAGGAAGTGAATGTACTTTAAATGTTTGTGGGCAAAATAAATGCTTATCCTTTAGTATTTGGCTAATAGTGCAAAGGAACATGAGAAAATCTTGGTTTTGTTTTCTTACTTGACTGCTCACACTGACACTTAGAAATGATGAGCCAGGAGAGACTGTCAAAGGTTAACTGAATGGTTTCACTGGAGGACGAGGATAAAAAAATCTCTTTACACTGTATTACTTAAATGTTCTGTGCAGGAATTCTTCACGCATTGAAGTATCATGTAGTCTCAGTGGTCATAGTCCAAGAGATGCTCTAAAATGAAAGAAATCAGGAAAGAATGACTCAACATCTGGAATATAAGACTCATGATTAGTTTATCTTATGGAATGTCCAGAGGTGATATGAGCATTATTTATCCTAATAATAATGTATGTGTATAAGCATAATGATTTGAAACTCATAACACTGAAATACTTGTCAAGAATGGGTATCTTCCCAAAAGACATTTTGCTGTTTAAACAGGTTATGAGGACAAAACTGTACATGATTGGATCAAGTTCTTTAGGCATTGTTATACTGGAAAGTAAACCAGCTGCCCAAATTTTTTATTTCTGTCCATTTAAGTTATGAAAAAAATCCTGGATGTAAGAAGTGATATAGAATATTTTTTCTGTCAGGTGGCAAGTCTGTATTTCTTTACTAAAGGAATAATCCATAAAGTGATTGCAGTCAGTGCAGGTTGATTACAAAGTCTGAAACTTTACCTGTTAGTTCTGGCTTATTAATTGAGAATTGCAATTCGTTAAACATTTTTTTTTTCTTAATCAAATACTGTGCATTCAGACACCTGAAATCTTTAAAGAGTATGGCTTGAGCTTCCCCTCTGATAGCCCTTCCAACATGTGTTTAGATTCTTCTGAGACACCACCAAGGAAAGGTTAGTTGGTTCGGCATTTTTCTGTCCTGTGAACTAGCACTTCCTCAAAACTTCACACAATAATCCTCAGTCTTATTCCTTTATTTCTTCTTAGCTTTATGCTACTATATTCATTGCATTATGCCTGCTGTTAGATTGCAAGCTTACACATTTTATTTGCTTACAATTACTTTACAAGCTCCTATTGTGACATTATTGGTAAGGAAAACAATGGAATACACAAAATGACTTTTATAAAAGACAGACTGGAGTTACATTAGAGTGCCACACATACGAATTGCTGCAAACGTTTCTATTGCTTTGATGCTGTTAGTATGCCCACAGTGTTCTGTACTGAGCAGTCAAAAGCGATTCTGGAGCTTTTGTCTGGCCACTCCTGCCAGAGGCAGCTAGTGAGGAAGGACAACGAAGGTCCTTGGAGGCAGGTGGGTTTTCTAATGGATGTGGCATAAACCCCTGAGCTGTGGCTGAAGATCCTGAAAGCCAGTCCTGAGTATTGAGAGCATGCCTCAAGTCCTCTTTCCATCCTCTGAGATTTTCTGAAGCTTAGTTCACAGTGACAAGAGGCCAATAAAGCAATAGCAGCAGTTGTTAAGGAAAAAATACAACCCCAGTTATCATTTTCTTTAACTATGCATGCAACACATCAAGGTAATGAAGGACAGAAATATTCATACCACCAAGAAAGGAACTGAATGTTTTATGTGATACATCCTTTTGGAATTTACAATTAAAAATAAATTTATAGAATTAAACTAGTTTTCTATAATGCAAAATACATTTTAAAGAAGTTAGTGGTTTTAAATGAGGAAAATCATATTGACTTTTTCACAATATTTGAATCAGCAGAGACTAATTACTGCCACATTGGATAGTTTGGATAATTAAAGATTTTTGTTGTTGTTAAGAACATATGAATGTAATTTAATAGAGAAGTTTTGTAAGAAACTGTAACTGCATTGTTTGTCTGTTGTTTCAGTTGAAACAGTTTATTTTTTTTCTTGGAAGTCTGATTAACTTTGAAACTTTTCTCTCAAAGTTTCAGGAAAATTCTGTTCTCCCAAAAGAAAAAAAGCAGTACTGTTATTTCTCATTTGTGTACCGTGTACTCACTCATAAGAGGGATGATTACAAAACTTTAAGCATAAAGCAACAAAATGTATGCCATTAGCATTAGTACCATGCAAAAACTGGGGGAAGGGAGGGAAAAAGAAAAAGAGCACCTGGTCTCCTTTCCATAGCAGAAATATTTTCCAGTGGTCATACTTCTATACATTGCTGAACTACACAGAGATTTTAGCATTATGAAAATTAAGAAAGGCTTATTAATTGACTAAGACCATCCAATAAGTCACACATTTTTTCATGAAGTCGAAAGGTTTAGAAGACAAGGGTGTTTGCCACAACAATCCATTTGTGATTTGTTCATGTTTCTGTTAGATTTGAATACACTTGTACACACAAAAAAATTAAAATAAAATAGTGCCATGTACATGTATATAGACATTAAAATCTAATTTAAATATAAGTTAGTCAAAATGAAGATTTAGTAAAACTTGCAAGGTGAATCCCTTTTCTCTTTTTTTTTTTTTTACATTCAATGTATCCATTTTTACTGTATTTTTCTTATCATTCCTTCTTTAAGAAAGCAAAACTATATGCTATATTTGATCAAATGGAGATCTATCTAGTTTTGTACCTTATCTCTTGTGTGGATAACCACAGGGGGGGAAGATGAGTGCACTGACTGCTTGTTATGTGATTTTTATAGATCTCTATTTTATCTTTTTGCAGTAGTTGTCTTTCTCCAAACTGAAAATTTTGTTTGGAATTACTTTCATATACGTTGTCTATTCTTTTGACTTTTTTCCTTGTGACCAGTCTACGTTAGTTCTCTTTCTTCTCTTTGCAAATGAGGTCACTAGCTCTGTATGACATTTTCAAGATTTATGTGCACCATATGCCTATGCCATGCTATCGCATCATCTTCCATTTCAGGCTCCATTTTTTTCTGTATTGTTACTGACATTCTGTTTGCCTTTTAACTGTTGCTAATTATTGAGCTTATGTTTTCAGAGAACTATGAAAAAAATCTGATTGGCTTTTCGGGGGCAGTAGTTGCTAATTTTGTATCCATCACAGTGTTTTTACAGTTTGGATGCTTTTTTTTTTTTTTTCNTTTTTCATCTACTTTGCATGTATTGACATTGAGTATTTGAAAGCCCCTTTTGTACATGTTTGTGGGCAGCTTTAAAGTGGCTGGCTTTTATTATCTGCCAACATTACCACCTTACGTTCATTAAACAGCACAGGAACCTGCAAAGATCCTAGTAAGGCTCCACTGCTACAACTCTGTACTTTGAAAACTGATCATTCATTTTTGTAATTGATTTCCTATTTTTTTTAACCGTTATTATTTTTAATCAAAGTAGACCTTTCCTCTTATCCCATGACAGCCTAATTTTTTCTGAAGCCTTAGGTAAAGATTGTGAGGAGCCTTTTGCAAACCCAGTGTCAGTCTGATCACTGTTCCCTGTGCCTTTGTTGGCTCCATTAAAGCACTACCATTTAATTTGTTGCTCATGGGTGTCTACTACAAAATGACATGCTACCTCTCTTTCTCATTACATTGGTTTATCTGTAAGTTCTTTAAAAAAAGGTGTTCTTCCATATAATACATAGACGTTTTGCAGGCACAGAAGTCAGACCGACTGGTCTGTAGTTTCCAGCATCAACTCGGGAATAGTGTTAAAATTTGAATTTGTATATTCTGAAACTTGTTCAACTTGAGATGGTACCCAAAACGCATCACTCGAAGTACAGAACTTGTCTGAGAACCTCTTTGACCTTTTCTGTGGTTGTGAATCCTAACACAAATACTTTGTTTAACCTTTTCTGATTCTCTTTCTTTTGTGCTCTTTTTACGGCCAGATTATCTGCATGGCCAACTGTTTCCTGTCAGGCTTCATACATCTCGTGTCTGAAAGCAGTTTTATTACTAGCTTTATGCATTTGGCAAGTTGAGTTTAGACCTTTTTGTTCTTGTCCAAGTTACATTGAACTTACGAGGTTTTTTGCTTTTCTGTTGGCTGATTTGCACCTTTTGAAGAGTATCTCTTATTTACAGGTGTCCCCTGTGCTCTTATGCTTAATCATATATGTGGTTTTGAGAAGTAGGAATACCGGGGATGTGAAACAAGTAGGGGAAAAAAAGGGTGCTTTTGAATTTTTCAGTTAATGATTTTTTTTTTCCTCTGAACCTCTATTGTAGTGTCTCTAAGCTTCCTTCTGACCTCCAAGTTTTTTACCCTTTTAACTGGCTTCTCATTTTGATGCAATTCCTCCTTGTAAAGTCTAATTTTATGGTGTTTTTTAAAAATCTTTTCTCCCTGTCCTATAAAGAGATTTCATTTAAGACTGTTAGGGTGTCTCCAACTGTTCTGTACGCTATTCAGAAGTAAATCAAGTGTTGCGTCTCCTCTTTTGGTATTTCTGCCTAGCTGCTTTGAGTAATAATTGTAATATCCTAAAATTTAGACTCTGCATGATGTCTCAAAAATATACTTAACAGATTAAACTTTCTGCTATTATGTTTCCTATGTTGCATATTATCTTACAGCTTTTACCATTTAGAAGTCATTGTTAACATGCTCGTTGAGTGATTTGTAATTGGGTACGAACTGTGTTTTTTCTATTTAAGCATGAACTCCCTCAGTAGGGAACGCGGTAGCTGTTACACTCGATGGCTTTCCCTTAGCTGACTCGTGCTTCCTTCGGTGTTGGTCGCCACTCTTCTGCAGCAACCAGTTACGGCACCATCTACGACCTTATATTGCTACTGTCACACTGATTATCTTCCTCCTGTTCCATTTGGAACAGCCATTAAATCCATCAGTAAATAAATAGCAATCCGCCCATGCCAAATGTTGGGCGCCTGGAGACCACACGGAAACACATGGCATACGCGGCCTGCGCCTCCTCTGTTGAGCTCTTCTTATCTGCCTCCCTTCCCTGGCCCGCGGCCCTCGCTTGACGCCCGGCCTCCCCTCCTCCCGCCGCACCTCTCNNTGGCGGCAGAGCGGGGCCCGGCCGCCCCGCTGCCCTGGCTGGGTCGGGCGGGGCGCTCGGCCTTGGGGCTTCGCCCCGCTTGCCAGCCTTGACTGAGGCGGGGCTCCGGGGCATGCTTCTCAGCCGGTGATTAGCCAGCCATCCTCTTTTCAAACGTAGCGCTGAGGGTAAGGAAGGGAAGGGACGACGCAAAGGCGGGAGGGTGGTTTGTTCGCTGTCGCCGTCCACCATCCGTGGTAGGGAGGGTAAGAAACACCGCAGGGGAAGTGGTGGTTTTCTGCTGCAAAAACTGTGAAACTCTTAGTCTCAGAGCCCGCTCTTTCTCGTGCGTTGTGTTTGGTGTTTCTGTACCTGTCGCCTTGTGAGGTACCTGGGGTTCTTCTACTTTTTTCTCTCCTTTCTCTTGTTCTGTCGTGATCCCTAGACAATGAAAGATCAAGGTTATTTCTGCTGGTCTGCCGTTCCACAGGAAACCTCCCCGAGCAGTATGTGCTAGAATCTATTTCAGTGTAATGTGTTTTCCCATTTTAGTGAAGCTGCGATTGCTTTAGCTACCTGGACACACAGCATAGCTGAATGGCTCTTAACTGAAGCAATACTGAGTGCCTTTTAAGAGTCCTCAGTAGGCCAAATCCAGTTGTGATACTGAAATAAATACATATAGGTAATTCCAAATAACGTGATTTTTTTTTTTTCCTTAGAATGTACATATTTTGGGTTTACACATATCCAGGCATTCAGTTTTGCTGTAATCCCAGCCCTTATTTCCTTGAGTTATTAATACCAGCTTTTGAGAAACCCTTTGGAGCATGAAAAAAGATGGAACTTAAACCATAAACACGCATCCTTCTGCCCTCAGTTATCACAGTATTGTGATTTGAATTAGTAAAGCCATGTCATCTGTCATCTACCTAGCCAAAAATCTTTCTGCATTATTTTCATAATCCCACCACACTTAGAACATGGACTAAATATCACAAGATCATTACATCATTTTCTTAGCTTCTGTAGCTCTTTAATACTGTAACTTCAGAATATTTGGTGAAAGGCTTAACGTGCCTCAGTACGATGAAATCCCTGGTGTTTACCCAGGCATAAGACTGGGCAGACACATAGAATACCAGGCTACATCTAAACTTCTCTCTGCTGTGCCGAAAATAAAATTTTAATTTGATTTGGAGAATAAATTGAGAGTATATAATTTTATTTCAGTGAGATACTACCGTCAGACAGAGGGGAAAGGGAAATTTGCTTTTGAAAGGAAACCTCTCAAGTGTTTCGTGTTTGTAATTCTTGAGCAAGAAAATTTGTATTTTGACTTGACTGCAACAGGTGGCTGTACAGCAATTATAGATAAATGGGGACTTGCTTTGCCTGATTTCTGAATCCCTGTAAGTTTCTATTTAGTGTTTTCTAACTAGCTCTACTACTACGGATGCTGATATCATCATACACAACCGCCTAGCTTGAACCCCAAGCAAGGAAAGCTTGTTTCCGAATGAGCGTGCATGTCTTCATGGCTAAAAGAACTTGCAGTACTTTCTGTTGTAAATCATCAAAAGGTAACAACGCTCTGTGTAGCCAATTTAAAATTATTTAGGCTTGTTGGTGTTAGAGAAGACTAGTAGAGAACTTCAGAGGGACCTAGCAAAGGGCAAACACGCAGCTCAACTCTAGAGTTTTAGAAAAAGCATTCTAAGCAGTCTGCCTGCTAAATAAGTCATGTAATATTACCTGATAATTTCTGCCTCAAGCTATTAGTCTGTATAAATACGAACATTTTAGCAGTATAAATGATCTTGAGTTCCAGCTGAAATTCTGACCCTTGAACCTTTTGCTTTCTTTGAAGTCACTGATAGTTTTGCCATAGACTTTGGTGAGTCTAGGATTTCATACAAATACTTTAAGTGATGGAGAAGTCAATGTACGCCATTAAACATTGTTCAAAAGCTTAGTTTCCCTCACTTTTAGCACTTATAATATTCTCTCCACAATGAATTTGTCAGATTAATTTACAGACATCCTTCATTCTTTCCCGCTTTTGGTCTGCGAAATTATGGAGCCACCTACTTTCAGATATCTTCTCATGCAGGTATGCATAAGAACTGTAACCAGGTTGCGTCTTAACTTTCTTCTGTATAAGCTAAATAGATAAGCAATTCAACAGAAAGACAAGTTCTTGAGGTTATTCTGCTATTTCCTTTGTTGGTCTCTCTGATATTCCACCAGCTATAGCTCTAGTCCACAGATTGTTCTGAGTTCTAGTCAGTCCTTGACAGACGAGGAGTCTTATGTTGGTCATTGATCAGGACTACTAAGACTGTAATCAAGATGGTTCTTTGGGTGAGTTTGAGTCTGCTCAGGAAAGGGCAGGTCTCCCATTAGCATTGCCACATGGACTTCGCTGAGGATTAATAACTATTTTTAATATCTTTCTTTTTGGTCTCGGTAAAGATATATTTAGTTGTAGTAAGCTGATAGCAGATTCCTTTGAAGCCCAAGATACTCTCCTTTCTGGTAGTGTTTCATGAGCCTCTATGAGTTAGGCAGTTGTTAACTCATTTAGTGTTGACAAGTAATTTAATGTAAGTATTCTAAACTGCCAACTGGACAGACCTGGAGCTCCATTAACTATATACTAACTGTGGGTAAATTGAGAGCAGAAAAGCTAAGATCCTAAGTTAGCTGCTTGATGTAGAGAATATATTTGGAAAAAATATATGTTTGGTATCTGCCCTGCTAACTTTATCAAATAAATGTGCAGAGTGCTATGTAACTGTATAAAACTGGTATATCCTTGCCATTATTATGAGGGATGAATTGTGGTCACTTAGTCTCAAACAAATATAATAGCAAAAAAATAAAGAGATTCAGTGGTGGATTAGAAGAATGATTAAAGTGTGGAATGTGTATAAAGAACATGGAAAGACTGGGGACTGTTCACAGCTGCTTGGGGTCACAGGGTAAGGCAAATAGTTCAGAGATCCCCTATGAAAAAACTAGTGTCCTTCTGGTGATTATGATGTTAGATAAGCCATCAATGATTCTTCCAATAGTTGGAATAATTTTAATCTAAATTTACTCTTGACTTTTCACTACTTTAAACCTAGGTTTCATCTTTGCCAGTAAACTACTAGATGATTCCAAATAAATTTCTTCCTCCTCCTCCTGCATTTTGTTTATCATTTAGAATGAGCTCCCTAAAGCATGGAAGAAGGCGGCTTGTCTCTTTGCTTATGGACTGGACTTCTCAGAGTTAGCCATGGCTTTGTTTACTTTGAGCTACTCTAACGAAAACAGATAAGCTGGAATTAAACCAAGAGCCAGCAAATTTGAATTCTGAAAAAATCCACACATAATTAAAAGTCTCAATTAGTTTGAAGCCTGAAGGCTTGTTTGTATTCCAAACGAGTCTTGCTAATTTCTTCAAGCTGCACTCAGTAAGAGCTGCTACCTTGTTCTGCAAAGTTTGACTTGTATACATCTTTTGACTGTCACGGTTACACCATCACTGGTACCACAATTAGCCTGTGGAACTCCTAGACATAATGTCATTGAAATAGAGATTGGAAAGTGTTAGAGCCTATGTGGATCTAAAAGAAAAGTCAAACACTAACACACAGGAAACACAAATTTTGTTTCACTTGACTTAGGAATACAAAGCTATAAATCATATCTGTCTGCAGACGGATTGATACACAATGTCACATCTACTGCATATATGCCTTGCAGCTAATGCGTTTCTGTAGTTTGTTTTTATAACATGCATTACAAATACATACTGTCACATAAACATCCCCAAAATATATTCCTCGGATATCCTGTTCTAGTAGCCTCCCCATCAAAAGTGATATAGTTGAGAGGTATGACAAGTTTCCTTTTGAGAACCTCTAAATGGAATGCCTGTGGCATGTTATACTAACTTAACCAGAAAGTGAAAAAGCTTAGTACAGGCTGATACTGAAGTAAAAGCCAATAGCATTGTTTTTTTAGTAGCAGTAATTTTGTTTTCTGTAACAGAATTTCTTACATGTAAAATACATCCATATGCCAATGATTAATTTTATATTAAAATCCTGTCCTTGAAGCACTTTTAAAAATACATTTAAGGGACAGGAAGTTTGCCTAGAGAACAACAAACCTCTGCTATAAACATAAAGCACTTTTTAAAACTTATTTAAATGTGTCTTATAACATGTGCATTTGTGTACTAAGCTAAGCCTTAAGTAGCATTTTGGGAGTTATCATGGTAATCCTTTCCAGTTTGTTGAAAATCTTAAATCCTGCCAGTCAATCTTGCACTTCAAATTCACTCCCCAAAGACCAGCCCCTGGCAGGTTCATTGAGACTGTTTGCTTCTCTATGCACTATAGTTTAAAATAAGCATAATCTGGTTAAATGCCAGTCTTTTCTCAACCTTCCTATATCCCACACCCATGTTTTTTTCACCTGCCAAATTCAAACAAATCTTATCTAAACAATTAAGATAAGCATTGAAGTACTCTCTATAGTCAAATCAGTAAACCTCTCAAAACCAGAACTGAAATACAATCTCTCTAAATTAAACAGTCTACAATGGCAATCATGTTTGTATTTAAACATTTTATTCTGAAAGGATTACAGCATTGGTCTCCATTTTTTTTCCTGCCTAGACAAGAAGGCGACATACTGAGTCAAACAAAATATATTTGTTCTCTAAGAACTGAACTTGCACACTTTTTTTTATAAACAAACTGTATAGGTGTATGAAGTTAGACTTCACATAATCAGTAACTGCTGTCCTTGACATAGTAGGTAATTGTTTGAAATGTATGTAATGTAACTGTTTACATTAACTATGTATAGCTATATATAAAATCAAGTTATATATTTTGTTGTGTGTGTATATATATTTATATATGCAAAAAAGCTCTAGCAATACAATTTTATTGCTATATATCAGGGATGCAACATTAGGGAATAGGAATGCTAAGGACAAATGTCTAAAAAATTGAATTGCGTTTTTAAGAGGAGAATCAGTACAAAAAGCGATACTAAACATTCACTCTTTTTGATGAAGTCTCCTACTTCAGTTACTTCAGATTTTGCAAATGCATATTCTTGCTTAATTGATTCTTATTTTATTGCTTCCCAGATATACAAGTGCATGTTCTTGAAGGTATTTAAAAATGTTAAGTCCTTTAAAAACAATCTGAAGCAACAGCTAAGCTTAATCCATGGCTTCTGCTTGGAAATTTTGTATACTGTTCTGGTTTCTTACAGAAGCTTTAGATCAAGGTGAATTACTGCCACAGTAAAACTGTGTGCAAGCAGTTCTAAGTGCTGTTTCTTGCCTCTGACCCATGCCTTATGTACTTATGTTGAAGATCCAATCTCCATTGTGCTTTGTGCACTTAAAGTTTTCATCCTGAGAAGGCTAGAGTATTTGCTAATAGATAAACATATCACAAAGGTACTGAGGGCAAGCAGGTAGGTAATAATACGAAATTATTTTCATTTATGCTAACTCTACCCAGATCAGCCATCCCCTACCAACAGGTTTTTTTTCCTGCAAGTTGTGCAAGTCCAGATACTCCTGTTTAAAAATTCTTTTATTTCACTTATTTTCTGAGAATCTTTAAAAATTATACAGTTCTGATCCTTGTGTGTTTTGCTGCAGCTCCC
>VYZV01042819.1:1653-33503 GCA_013401275.1 Pandion haliaetus | reverse complement strand
AACCAACAAAAAAAGGAAATATGTAACAGAAATAAGGATATCAGAAATGGAAACAAAGCTTAGACTGCATATTCTAACAAAATCAGGATAGTCCATTAGTCTCTATCCCTGAAGAATCTATTACTTAAAAGAATCACCACTTGAAATTGAAAGTCCAGTACTATGAATGAATGATGGCAATGTTCTCTGAATGGAGAGCAGGAAATACAGCACTGTATGTACATCCCATGTATGTACATAATAGGCCTCAGTGCTGCATAATGGCTTAGAACATATTTTGGTAAAAAAATTACCAAATCCATGGAACTCTGAAGATCCTTGAATAAGTTACAAAATCGTATTAAAGAGATAGCACATTAGATCCACTCCATATGTTTGCAAGTACATGTATATGCATATTTTCTGACAGCTGATCTATTAGATCATCATAGTCGTCAGTCCAATCTATCTAGACTTACAAAAGCACTTCCTATAGCTCCCTATAGAAAGTGATATTTCAAATAGACTTAAATTTATCAGAAATTATGAATAGCTAGGTAAGAGAAAAGTGATATAAGTTACATCAAACAGACCAGACAGGGAAGAGATTACATAGTGATTTTCCTCAGTTGTTATTCTTGTGGTAGATTTGTTCAATATTTTCATTAGAGACCTTCATGCAGGAAGTAAATGGGTGCTCTGAGATGTGCAGGTGGTACAGTGGAAAGTATTATGTATACTCTGGAAGACCAGATCAATAAGTGGAAAAATCAGATGAACTTGTGGACTAAAGCAATGGAAATTAAATTAAATTTAATAATACAAAGCAAAAATATGTATACTTCAGGATTAATGAGAATTTGAGCCTATAAATGTCAACTACATCAATTGTATGTGACAAAGGAAAGGAAGAATCTGAATACACTGGTGAGTAATAAGGTGACAGTGTGACATGGCTGTGAAAATGCTAATGACATCCTGGGATGCATCAAGCAAGGTATTCTCAGTACAGATAGGAAAACATTGCTCCCATTTTGTAACATGTTGGCAGGATCTTACTCAAAATATTTTATCCATTACTCATCTGATAATAATGAAATTAACCTGAATTAGGTGCAGAAAAAGGCTATAAAGATGACTATGAGAATGGAAAAATCCTTGTGAAATTATGTTAGAAGAGATAGTAAAACAGATGTTGAGAGAAGATTACTTTCTTTGTAAGTGTGCAAATGTAAGAAGGACATGAATGATCTGCTTTAGAAGACAATGCTCTGCTACGGATATAAAAGGGTCATGAATAGTTCTGTCATCACAATTAGAGAGTTGTTTCTAAGTAAGATCTTGGGATAGCCTTTCTAATGTTTTTTAGCTTTAACACAAAAGTTGAAAAGATTATAGAAGGGATCACATAAGACAAAAATACATCTATCCTAATTCTCATGATGAAAGACTATATGTATTCAACTCATTTAAATTTTCAAAGGCTGTTGAAATAAACTTTAATGTTTCATTGATCAAAAATATGGACCCTATTTATTTCATACTACACAGAAGTTACATGTCATTGAGTTTACCTCTTAGATAAACAAACTGATTCTTTTTTGGTGTTCTATTTTTTACTCTCCATCCCAAAAAGCACTTGGAGACTGATCACAGGCTACTGTACAGGTTCACAAGTGGCTTTAGCAATACTGAAAATTTTTCACCTGCTTACATGGTCTTTCTTGCTTAGATACTCAAGTGCTTATCACATATCATTAAATTAGTAGTCAGGAAGTCATCCCAGACTGATTGGCAGAAAACACTGGAAAGTTGTTTTAATTTGCTATGCAGTGTCCTTACCTAGATGGTTTCATCTAACAAATGCTCACATTCTTCCAGGAATCTAGGACAGTGTCAATGTCCTTGATGTTCTCAGCTATATTTCTGTACATTTTTGTAGCTTTTGATCTCATGTTGAAATACTGAAGTCTGGTTTGTTGAAAGAACATAGTTGTGACTTGTGAGATGTTCAGCTAAGGTTTTTTGGTGCTTATCCAAGTAGATGTTCTTTAATCTATAACTGGTGAGCACTAGGCTCTATTGCTATAGCTCTTCCCCCACCCCCCCCAAGTTCTATTTCCTTTATTTATTTATATTTGTTTATGAGTTTAAGCTGTATTAGTGACTGTTTTTCCAACCTGATAACAGAAGTAATGCCGCATTTTGTGTAATTCTTGTTCTTTGGGGCCTTAAAACAACATTCTGGGTCCATGTTATTGAATGGGTATAAATCTGATTTGGGATTAGATGAAATTCGTGTAATATTTTAAAATTTAGGATCAATATTGTAAAGAACAAAATTCTAGCTGTTAGAATGTCTTAAACATGGCATATGTATATACCTACAAAATCACTGGTTTTACTTAAGCAACTTTGACTTATCTTTTCTTCCCTTTACTGATACTTACTTCACCTTTCCCAATTTCTGTCATTTCTGGCTGAATATCTGAAACTACCTGTTATCATTCCCCTACTGTGTGTCACTCAAGACCACTTTCCCACTGGGAAAAGACAGCTCACCTGCTCAGGCTCTAGCCTCATGATATTTGCACACAGGAGTCTTTACCACTCAGGTATCATGACTGATGCTGCTCTATATATCATTGCATAGAAAAGAGCAAGAAATTCAGAAGGCACCTCCAGCATTTTTCTGCACAGTGCTCCGGAAGAGAAATGGGGGAAAAAGTAAAGAGGTTTTGTTAGAGAGAAAAAGAATTGACAAATTGAGATTAAGCAAAGGGGAATTCACATTTCTAATACTGAGGAGGAAACATAAGATTTTCATAATTTCAATGAGGAGTTTTACTATTTTTATATGCAAAAATAAACAAATGTAGACCAGTATGGAAACAAGCTTGTATGACAATATGTTTTTTGTTTCTTAATCTGCCTTTTCCACTGCTTTCTCTGCTCTACCATGACAAGAAAGTAGCAGGAAATTGTAGGTTATATTTTCTCAATTCATTTGTTGTCTGTTTTAAAAAGTGTTTAATAATTTAAACATAATAGCTTTACAAAATACATATTTTTGAAAAAACTATCATTCATCTACAGAAAGCAGAATGCCTTATAATACTAGATTCACTGACAGCTGAATCATGCTTCCTTTAAATGAGCAATGCAACCGTTTCCCTTAATTAGGGAAAAGTCAGTGTAGAATGAGAATAATAATCATAGTGATAAAACTTTACATTTACATTAGGTGTAGTGTGTGAATAATTCAAAGTATTTTTCAAGCTTAATAGCATTTAGCCAAGTATTAGAGGTCTATTTACACAGAATAAGCTAAGAACCAGGGCACAGACAATTTAAGTGACTTACCCAAGGCCACACGACAATTCAATTCCAGTAACAAAAATAAGATCCTATAATTTAAGTCTTCTTTTTTCCTAGCTAGACCTCATTCCTGCCAAGCACCTGCCTTACAGACAAATACCCTTGTTCTCAATGGTGAAGTGAAATGAAAGGAAATGAAGTCACCTTCTGTGGTTTTATTAGCTGACCTGTCTTGATGAAATATTGAATCCTCTAAAGATGGTGCATAGAATTTATCTTTCTGGTCCTAAATATGTTAATAATATTCTTTTACTCTTTCTCTTGTAGCAATTTTTGTTATAACAGAAATGTGGAAGTGTCACCAGAGGTGCATCCTTACAGCACCAGTTTTTGCAGCTGGGTGGATGTCATGATTTAACCCCAGCCGGCAGCTCAGCCCCACTCATCCACTCACTTTCTCCTCCTCAGTGGGATGGGGGAGAGAATTAGAAGCGTAAAAGTGAGAAAACTCGTGGGCTGAGTTAAAGACAGTTTAAGAGGTAAAGCAAAAGCTGTGCGCACAAGCAAAGCAGAACAAGGAATTCCTTCCCCACTTCCCATGGGCAGGCAGGTGTTCAGCCATCTCCAGGAGAGCAGGGCTCCATCACGCCTCGTGGGGACTTGGGAAGACAAACGCCATCACTCCGAACGTCCCCCCTTCCTTCTTCTTCCCCAGCTTTATATGCTGAGCATGACGTCATATGGCCTGGGATATCCCTTGGGTCAGTTGGGGTCAGCTGTCCCGGCTGTGTCCCCTCCCCCAATTCCTTGTGCTCCCCCAACTCCTCGCTGGTGGGGTGGGGTGAGAAGCAGAACAGCCCTTGGCTCTGGGTAAGCACTGCTCAGCAGCAACGAACACATCCCTGTGTTATCAGCTCTGTTCTCAGCACAAATCCAAAACACAGCCCCATACCAGCTACTGTGAAGAAAATTAACTCTATCCCAGCCAAAACCAGTACAGTAGACTAAAGAGTAAAAAAAAGAGCAGATGTGATAGCAAAGGACTGGCTGCATTAACAGCTTAAATAAAAAGTAAAGGCCGTATCAAGACAGAAATGTGAAGGAAGTGAAATACCTTCTATCTAAATATACACATGCAGTCACAGCTGTTTCCGAGGTAACACGGTGTGCCTTTCTGAACAGTAATTCCCAAAAGCAGGTGTAACTTTCAAGGGATGAGTCAGTGCAGAAAGACATTCAGACCCATAACATTTCTAACACCAGCAGTTAGTTATTTTAGGTGAATTTTTTCCTTGTCACAGGCTTTTATATAATCACTAGCAAAAGTTTGCCAGGAAAATAACTGCAGTCTTCTGGCAGTCTCTCTCTCTGCTTCCTGTAGAGTGGTCTGTGCTTCTCTGTGTTGGTAAAAACAAGAACAAAAATAAGTTGGTAAGAAAGTCAGGAGGAACAAGAGTATTTGATTAAGGCTTCACTGCCTGACAGAACAGCTGGCTATAAATCTTATGTGCATTTTTTACCTTGGCAAAACTGGGCACTAGCCAGTAGCACACAATGCTCTGTAGGCAGGGAATCCAATTCTCTACTGCCTGAAGCCTGTGTAATTTCTCATAGTTTTTCAGAGTGCATGTAAAATACCACTATTCTGATCATACTCACACTTCTTTGCACACAATATAGTGATTACCTAAGGCAGTGTGGAATCAGACCAAGAAAGACAGGGAAGAGGACTCTTTCCTTATGATCAATATTTAAGCAAGAAAATACAGAATAAAAAAAACCCCACATGCATTTTCATGAGCTTTCACTTTTTTTTCCAGTGTTTGCAATAGCATTAATCAGTTTTTAATTATGAATTCAGGCAGGTGTTAAAATATTCAAACTGTATAAAATTTTCCAATGGATTACCACTGCATTCAAATCCACTTAAAATTACATTTTTGTAGCACACCTATAAAAACTGTTACTTAATCATCTCTACAGATCTATTTACAACCTATGCACAGATTTAGAAAACTAGATTCCTGCTGTATTACTTTTGGGTGTGATAATATACCTATTAGTACTTTGCTCAGAGTGCTAGTGGACTAAACTATCTAAAAATTCACAGAATGAATATGGAACATCTACTTTTTAATCTTTTAGAGTCTCTGAGTACATCTTGCTGCACCTTAGTCAATTTGTCACGTACTCTAAGGGTCGTTTGCAGTGAAGGACTGCAGATTTGCAATTTTTATGGTTTTTGTGGGCCTGTTATTGCATAAGGTCCCACAAAAGCTTTGAGAAGATGTTATTAACTATTTGTTTCTCATTCATACTCATAATTTTAATTCACAGATTGAAAGTAGAGGCCTAGAGTCAAGGGAGATGTGACTGGCTGCCTTTCAGCATTATAATGGAAAGTAATCATCTATCATTTAAATTCTCCTCCCCCCTCACACACTCTTGCTCTTATGTGGCAATAATTGCAGTCTAGATGAATCTGCAGAGATTATAAAACATCCATGTTCTGCTGTATTTCTGAGAAATGACAATATATTTATGTGAATAATTTTTATTGTTACATCAGCATTTTGGATGAGAAGAACATGATGTTATTCAAAGAAGACTTGAAAATTTGGAGAGGTGTGTTCAGGACATAGATGAGATTAAGAAGTTAATAGCCACAAGAACATAAGAATGGCCATAGTCCATAGCCACAGACTAAAGGCCCTGTAATCAAAAGTGCAAAATTAATATAGAAGAAACCTAGCAAGGAAAGAATGTGCTGAAATGTTCTCAAAAGACTTTCCCAGCCTCGAGACGGAATTACTGTTCCAGGCCTCAAGGGAGATGATATGTGCTTGTCTATGCTACCCAGATGAAAACTGGGAATGGAAAGTGCTTTCACATCTCTAGGCAGATATGTTCTTCTTGCCTTTTATCCCAGTCAGACTTCGTTTTCCTCAAAACAATCTGCCTGTCGTTGTATAAACATACTGCACTTCAGAGACTTCATATTTTTTTGTAATGATCAGTTTAGTAGTCAGAGAACTATGGACCATTACAAGTTCACTCATATTCCTCAGCTGTCACATCTGACCAGACAGTAATGCTTACTGATTTGAACGGTTTGCTTACAAACTATGTAAAAACCATACTATTACATTTTGAGAAATGGCTTTAATCTATTAGTTGACACAAGAGGAACAAACAGAAACAAAGGAAATTGGTTCTGCAACTTTCATTTGTAGGGAGCTGCAGTGCAATCATTAAGATTGGTGTGAATGGAGAATGAACAGGATTTTTTGGCTATAGAAGCAATGGAAGGAAAAGCAGAAGAAAGCAAAGCCTATAAGAATAGCATGCATTGATAGCATAGTATCAGGTGGTCATCAAGACTCCCACACACCTACATGTTGATTCTCAAAACATCCATATCAATAGACAAATAACTGAGTAAATTCTGAAGACTCATAGACGTTGGACAGGATGGGGAGATTAATCTCTGAAGAGGCCAAAGGCACATGCAAAACTAACACGTAGTCACCAACCTAAGAAAAACTGAGGAGATGATGAGTAACTGGTGTTCCTTGGAATCTGTAACATCCTGGGTCCAACTGCTATTGTACAAGCACGTTGGTCACTATATGCTGGAAAGGCTGCTAAGACAAAAAGGTCTTGGTACCTGTGAGTATGTGTTTATGAGTGTGAGTGTTAACGAGTTAAATTAGTTGGGTTTGTTTGGCTTAGTTTGGTTTTCAATAAAATCACCTTTCCCTCCTAGGAGGCCTGTACTAAGTTTTGCTACAATTTTGCTATTATGTTATGACATTCTTTCCTACCTTCTCTATTTATCTTTTGTTCTTATTTTTTATTTTATCACATATCCCCCTTCTGCATGATCTGGAAACAAAACAAAACAAAGCAAACAAAAACCACCCAAACACCCCAACTAACCAATCAAGATGTGTTCCCTAAACATTTGTTTCACAGATAGCACTTTCCAGCCATAGAGGTTTAGAAGAAAGAATGATGAAAACGGAAGTACAGACAGACTATGAACAAGTTCCAAAAATGTCTCCCTCAACAGCCATTAAACAAGATGCCTTCTGTCAAGGAGATCCAATTCAATTTGGCTTTTGGTACTTCATAGATCTTGTAGGACTCTTTGAAAATCATTGTGTGGAATCCAGTAGAGGTTCAGTGGTTAGTGTGACTCAGTGGTTACATGACTTCCCCATCTATGTAGTTGCAGAAAATTGAAAATGTATCAAAAGCACAGACTCAAAAAGGAAAATGTATTTCTTGGTTATAAAAGCAGAAAAGAAAGTGGAATGAAATACATCTACAGTGGCTTTCACGGTGTGAAGTGCAGCTGTTCTCTGCACAGCCAGCCATCTTGGAAGGCCAGAGCAAAGGGGCAACAAAGGCCACTCTTCCGATCAGCTTTGGGGACATCTTGTTTCTAAAGGGAGGTGCATAGATAAAGTAAATTTGGATATTAAAGATAATTGTATCAGATCATGAAGGATGTACTCCAAAAAAGGGCTATCTGACCCTCTTAAGTATCACAGCATGCTGGAGAGAGTAGACAAAAGACACCAGCCTCATGTTAGTTCTGGAAGTCCAAAGTGAGAGGAAATACAAAGAAATAACTCAATTAAATGTCCTTTTTTTTTTTTTCTTTTTTAAACTCTACTGCAATTTCTATCAAGTCAGATAGGTCCAAGCTCTACAAGCTATAAATGAAGTCTGTACGTGTCTCATGTTTAATTAGTAGGTGACAATTTGAAATGTTAGCCACCAGCTGCCTAGGTGCCCAGATAATTTCAAACTAATTAGGGCCTCGTGAATATTAGATCAGCTTAGCTGTTTATCACTGTATAGTTAGTATTCTTCCATACTATACTGCCCCTTAGTTTCAACGCCACTGGTATTTGATTGCTCAATAAAAAAGAGGAAAGGAGGAAAGGAAAGAAGAAAGGAGATAGAAAGGTAGGAAGCAAGCATGCAAGATTTGAGAGCTATGAGGTAGTTCCAGTTTTTTGTTATAACAGCTAGGAAACTTATATATTGGGGAGTGGGGGGAGGCACTATTGTTTTCAGTTTCAGCTTTTTGCTTATACATTTCAGTGATTCAGTTCTGAATAATGGCCGTGGCTTGATCCAAACGCACAGAAGCAGTCATACTGACTCCACCTGTCTTCAAACACACCATTGACAACCAGATGTATGAACCAGGCACAGATTTAACTCTGATGTCCTGAAGTTGTTTCCATGTATAATAAAAAAGCAGATGAGAACAAGAGAGGACCTGCAAGTCTGAAATTTAGCTTTGTAGCCAATGAAAAAACAGCAGCAGCATTCCCCAGCTGTGCTTATTACTACTGCACAACAGTGATAATTACTAAATTTCTATATTTATAGAAAACTGGTGCCTCATAAATATCCAGCTGCGCTTTTATCTAAGTACAATATGTGACCATTTTCCATAAATATGGACATTTGGTAGAAGCTTTTGGTAACTGTTAAAATGCAGGATTAAGTTACAGGAATGTTCAGTAATTTATTTATTTATTTCTAATACAGAAAAATGCTGCCTTTCAGGAAAATCAATATGACTCATTGCCATTTTCAGTGAACCCATCACTGATCATTTAGCGATTTTTGATGATGAGGGCTATACAGGGTTTTTCTTTAGGAGCATGTCTTGACACAAAACAAGCAGTTAACAAAGTTTTCAATCATGATGGCTAATGTGCATAGTCAATGACTTTGCTGGCTATAATGCTGGAAACACTGGCACCAAGAAATCTATCATCAGTGTGGAGCTGTACAGGTAGAATAAAACAGAGACATTGATTCAGATGAGAGAGGTGGAACATTTCAATTATTTATCTGCAAAGAACCACAGCAGCAGCAAAACCCTGACATAACATAAGATGGTTAACTTTGAACTTGGAATAGATCTTACAGTCACCAAGGTACCTCAGAGGCAGAAGGCAAGTTGTCAGTAATTAATGGCTTGTGGATTTTAGAAAAAAGTGGAGTGTCAGCATTTACGGAATGAAGGGTAGGAGAGTACATGGGACCAATCTAGCTGACAACTGCAGGGAGTTTTGCAAATGTTTGCAAGTGGCTTCTTAAGAAATATGTGTCTGAAAAATGACTATACCTATAAATGGATTACGGTATCTAAAACTCCACATGCCTTTTATTGTCAGTTCTGGCTGCTGGTCTTCTTCCATCTTGTCTAATAAGATTTACTGTAGAATGTTTGTTCTATTTTAACAACAGCAGCAGCCGCTGGAGAGAAGAAAAACAACCACCCCCCTTTTAATGCCAGACAAAACTCTTTCTTTTTATTAGTCCAAATGGTTCCAAAGGCTCTTTTTGTATACTGCATGATGTGTGTATGGCTGCAGTGGCTATATATAACGTAAGTACACAAAACTGGCAAGGTGGATTTCAGTCTACTGCTGATGAGGTGGCTCCTTTTATCCCTCTTGCCTACCCGAAATAAACTGCTAAGCTTTCAAATGCTATCCTGCCTCCATGTAGTCACTTGACTAAAACGGATTTTAAACTTTTCACCAGTTAAAGCTCTTCTTTTTCAAACAGCACTGAGGGAACCCAAAGCAATAAAAAACTGACAGAAGTCCCAGTGTCATTCAGAGAGGGGGAAGGGAAGAGCTCAGGAAACTACATTGCTGCTCAAAATGTCAGCAATTAAATTAATTGAAAATAATTAAGCAACTCCCATCTTCTTGTTCCTCTTCAGTGTTTATTTAATTTTGATATTACTACTATAGTAAGTTCATGCACAGGTTGAAAACAAGTTGAAAGAGATCTACAGTTTCATTCCTGATTCTTTGCAGGAGCGTGTCAGGACACTGTGAGGGCCGGGGCCTGTGTCAGGGCAGGGCCTGGCAGCCAGGGCCTGTCCCACCCCCCCAGCCAGGAGCCGGGCAGCCAGGGGCACAGGGGCAGCCCCAGCCCCGGGCAGTGGGCACCTTCCTGGGGACAGGGTCAGGCCAAGGCCAGGAAGGGAGGTGGGCCTGTGGGTAGGCCCAGCTTGGTGGAACCAAGGCAGGGCTGTGGGAACAGGGACGGGCTGAGGTCAGTCCAGGGCGTCCCCACAGGGCACTGGGGCCTCTCCGCAGGGCTCCAGAGGGGCAGGAACCCCGTGGCCATGCCAGCTCTGAGCTGGCCTCAGTCCTCGGCCGGGCCCCACACTCCAGGCCCTGCTATGACCATTTCAAGGAGAGGTACATCTGTACAGAGATCTTTTCCTCATAGTCCAGGCAGGTTGCCCTCCATCCCTGCTTTGGGCAGGTGTGATGTAGGGCCCCCTTCTCCCATTTCCTCTCCTCTCCTCCACCTATGGAAGGTCTGGATTTCCAAGGCAAGGCTGGTCTTTGCCAGAGTGTGGCAGAAGCTCCATGTGAAGGTCCGTGGTGCACCGGGAGCTCAGCAGAAAAAGGATAGTGCAGTTTGTGGTTGTTGTCTCAGCCCAGGGGCACCCTCCTCCGTAAAAACCTGCATGGGGAAAAGCAGAAGTTTTCTGGGAAATTACATTTCAGGAATTTTTTGATAGCAAACATATTTTTATCTTATTAATTACAAGAATCCAAGCACAACGAAGACATAGTCATAACCATAAATCTGCCCTCCTTGCTTTTAGCAACTGAACACTGTTCACTTCTTTGGTTTTCCAGCTAGGATTTTCGCAACTGAAAAATCAAAATATTTATTCTGAAATTAAAATGGAGGAAGAGAAGACAACACTTTCTAAGTAAAAACACTCAGTAGAAGAACGTGAGACAAGGCTGTAGTGACAACTAATATTATTAATTAGAAAAAATTATGTCATTTTGAAAATTAAACTTTTGAACCCACCACCTCTTCTTTGTATCTAAAAGAGAAGGAGCAAACATCGCACTAAGACGAGGCTGGAAGTGACTGTTAAGGTTCATACTCCTTCCCCTGGCCTCTTGTGCCCTTGGCTTTTCCTTCCTGGGGTCCCTTATACAACTTGTGGGTATCTTAGCTGTGACAGTAAATGCTTGTAGGTCACCAGTATAAACCAGATGAGTCAAATGATCCAGAATAATTACAAGCCTCAGGAACTAACAAATGTGGAAAGAACTACATCAGATCACACCCTGAGTTTAACTTACTTAGGTTTACTGGTTTTATAGGCTTTCAGATTTGATTTGTGTGGAGCAGAAAAAAAAGTTAGGCATGGGAGAAGTAAGAAAGGTGGTTTAGTCTGCAGAACAGGGAGGAGTAATTATCACCTGAGAAATATTAATAACTGCACTGGAGAAAGGATGGCGGAAAATGCATACAGCATAAAAAGAATAGACCTGTTGAGCCTTTGATTTTTAATATTAATTTTCAAGGGTATTAAAAAAAAAAGGTTTTGATGGGAAAAAAGTTTCACTGAAAGTGAAAAAAAAGTTACAAAATTTTACCAAACCTGGTTCTTGATCAGCATTTCACAATTTTTTTTTTGGTTAGGTTTCTCAGTTTTGTTCTATAGCCAATTTCTTTACCTAGCTGCTATTATTAATGTTATGCCTGTGCTAGCAACAGAACATGGAGCATTCCTTAGCAATAACTTATCCTCTATGTCTTGCTTTTTGAGATACCTGAGCAATGAATTTTCTCTACGGGATACTTGCTGTCTCATCAGTTCTTCCTCACGGTTTAAATATAAACTACTTTCCTCTGTCCTTTGATTCCTTTAATTTATTTCACAAATTTCATTCTGAAGCAGAGCATTTCCTCCAATCAGCTGGTATGCTGCTGGACTTCTATTTCTTTTGTATATGCTGTCAGGTACAGACACATTTAAAGTTGCCCTTCTCAGCATAACTCTTAGCATTACAAGACCCAGTTGTATGGCACAAGAGTTTTTATTACACAGTACAGGTTGGAGCTAATCTAATCCCTTTTAAAGATGAATTACAAATATAGCAGACCAGTGAATGTAGGCTAAGCACCCAACCTTCCTCAATTCACCAAAAATATGAATATATTTAAGTACATAAGACTTGTTAAAAGATTGGCTTTTTAGCTCAAGCCATTGAAATTAATGTTTATAGTTTTGGAATTTCCAGTCTGTCTGCTATCATTATTGCTATCATTATTGACAGTTTGTCAGAACTCAGCTGGACAAGATTCTGTGCAACTTGATCTCAGTTTGAATTTAACCCTGCTTTCAGCAGAAGGCTGGTCTAGGTGAGCTTCAGAGTTTCCTTTGATCTTAAAGTTATCTATGCTTCTCTGAATTATAATGAACTTGATGATGACAGGCCTCTGTTCAGTAGTGAATTTAATGCTTATTCTCAAAATCCCGTGACCTTTCCTGGTTTTAATTTATTTTTATCTCAATTTTTAAATGACTCACTGAAATCCTCTTGCATTTTAATCTGGTATTTCATCTGATACACTGTTTTTGTTTGCTTAAAAAGTAACCAAAGAATAGAAAGAGTTGAGACAGTAATAATTAGTATATTTCCCACTTTTTTCCTCTTCTGATTTCCCATAATTATATTATTGATACATTTTGCCATGTTTCTTCCTTTGACCCTAATAATACCATTACTGTTCTGTGAGCAGTCACCTCCATTTCATCAGTTACTGGTGACAGGAACAGCTGCCATTCACAAAATCTTTCGTGAAGAATTATCCTTTGGGAAACTAACTGACATCCCAACAATTTTCCTAACAAGCTATTGATTTTCTTGTGCTTTTCTCTCTACATCAGACATAGAAGCTTCATACTTTTGAAGATACTGTAACTAGGAAGGCAATGCAGCAGGTACTTTTTGCACCAGATTTCCCATTTTATCATTTCATTTTTATGTTTCTGTGTGTTTTTCAACTCCTTTTTAACATTACCTTTGCCAAGCAATCCAGTCTCCCTTGAATGCATAAGCCTTTAAAAGCTCTAGAGGTAATGAAAGAACATTACTGACTTCTCCTTTTGTGACACACCTATAAATCACAGTTTAGGGTTACTATCTAAACCTTTTTAAAATTGGAGCAACTATGCTGCAGAATTAGGTTAGGAGGAAACCAAGTCATAAGGAGCTCATTAATTTATTTCCTAAAACAAAAATATTAAGTAATCTCATTTTGTATATTTTCATATCGTATCACACAAAGCAGATAACTATCAAAAGTTTCATTGCACTCCTAAAAATACAATAGAAAAAAAGACATTTCCTTTGTTAGGCATAAATATTGAAGAGATTCTTACAGATGACCTGGGTATGAAGAAACCCTCACTGAATATAAAATTAGTAGAAATCACTGTTGTTTAGTTTTCAGTAAAAGGTATAAGGTGAATATCAAGATGATTAGCTTTCTTGTACTTCCCAGTAAAATCATTAGGATCCAAAGATTTTGGAAGGCTGGCTACTTGTTTGGGACAGTAAATACAGGCAGGAGCCCAAGCCTGAAAATCCTCTTATTTGTGCACTGCCTTATTCCTTCATCAGTTTTGCAGTTGTCCACCCTTTTAACAAGTAACCATCCTCCTACATGATCACATAACTTAAGGCTGGCAAGAAAGGCTATTGTTTGTTCTAGGTGCAAGAATAAAAAGATGATAATGTGAAAAAGCTGAATGTAAGTGTAACAAGTCATGTTTTTAAATAATTTTCACTTTCCCGTTGCAAGATGCAGTATGTACATGTGGAGATCAGAGAGAGTACCACCTCTTGGACTTTTTAACAGGTGTAATCCCAACTTATTTACTGTTACCTCTGACCTCCTGTTAGCAGCATTAGAAAATCACTGTTCATTTGATATGTCTACAAGGCATTAAATACATTTTTATAAAATAAAAGTGCTTGTATTTGACTACAGACGTGTTTTGAAGAAGGTCTCATTATATTTGCTGAGATTTCTAATCCTACAAAACAGTCTCCTTCCAAATGTCTAGAAGCTGTGAATGCTACATACTTTCTTAACAGCACCTTACAGTTCTCATCTTTATAGTCACTGTACCAGAATTGAAGGGTTTCTGACTATGCAATAAAAGGAGCACTATGCAAATAGTTAAATATTGATGAGAGTGATGTGAGGCAGATAAATGTTCTCATTAGGCAGCATCAGCTTTTAATACAGTAATAAAGTTTCCCGTGTCTAGGTGCTGTAGTAAATTCCGGCAAGGGATATTTATGTAAGTGTCTATTGATTAAAAACACCTACAGTAAGTATTAACAGCGGTAGGTTTGGAGCAGAGAATTTTACAGATTTTCTATCAAATATCCTCTACTTCGCAACTGTTCAGATTAATTTTTCAAAATAATTTTCAAGAGATATTTTGAACAGAGTGGGTAGTAATTATAAGTCAAGAGAAATCCATATTTGTGATTGAATCCCTCCTCTATTCGACCTCTGGACTCACAACCTCTCCTCATTTAGAATATTCCCTCTTTTGTCACTTACACTGGTTTCTGGTCAGAAATTGTAAATGCTCTGATTCAGTGTTCCTAGAAAGATAAAAAACTTTTAAATTCCTTTCATTGTTAAATATTTAATTGACTTTATATGGACATTTTAAACTAATCCATACATACACTAATACAAAGCAGGCAACTTCTCATCTCCAAGTGCACAATGGGATCTATAACTATTAAAAAAGGAATCACAGAGGAGAGGAGACCTGAGGAAATAGACAATTTGATCACTCCTTTCTATTTCCAAATGAATCTCATAGGAATTTGTCTTTCAATCACTACACACAGCTCCAGCAGAGACACTCTTCCTCGTTATTCCTATTTCTACTCATTCATACTGAAAAAGAAATTATATCCATGTAAAAAAAGATTCTTCTTAATCACATCTGATGGAGAAGATATAATTTTATTTGTCCATTTTGACTTACTAAGTTTTTCAAACCCATCAGCAAGATTATGAAACGTATAGGTCAAGAGTTTTTGATACTCCAAAGACAAAAAAACTGGAATTATTGAATGAAATAGAGAATAATAAAAATAAAAAGTGAACATAATTACTCACTAGTTGAGCAAGACAGTTTTCCAACATAATTTTCTTCTATGTCATTAAACTATTTTATAAAAAAAGGAACAAAACAGGAAAAGGGAATATACACAAAAGAACCAAGAGGAAAAATGGAGAATAAAGAAAGAATGATGATAACATTTGTCAGGATATTGTTAGAAGGAATTAAAAAAATGGTGTAAGTATTACTAGTTTTCCCCAAAGACCCCAGATAAAAAGGTCTGGGAGCTGGTGACCCAAATATAGAATGGATGAATACGAAATGTTCATCTGTGAAGGGCTGGAGATAACCCAACATGATGATAGGGTAGTTTTTGAAGCCAGTGATTAAGAATTGAAAATAAGCTGTCTCTGGGGTGTCTGATTGCAGCTATGTATATATGCCTATAGTTTGAAGGAATAGCAGCAACTATCTTGTAATGGGTACATTTTTGAAGGATAGAGGTTAGTCTCAGGTAAGACTTTTCTTACTAGTGTCATCAGTTTTTCATGCCTTTCCAATGAAGTAAAGAATCCCCAAAAGTTCCCCAAATCACAGGTTCAACAAACTTCCCAGTAGAAATCAGAGGACTATGAAACAGCTCTTTGGGAGTAGTTGAAACCTTAGGTGTTTTTTGTTCAGAAAAACTTCAGGCAGTGAGGACTCTTCACTTTTATGTCAATTGTTGAAATATCCTTTGTAATTTCACTTATAAACTTTCATAAACATCCCTATGGTTTTGCTTTAAAAACTTAACCAACTTGGACCCATTCGGTAGGAGAGCATTCTACCAATACTATAACCTCCTTTTTTGTTTTAAATTAAAGTCTTAACTGTATTTCTTACTAGGTATATTGCGCCCTCTAAACATACAAGTAGTTCCTATTGATTGCTTAAAGATACACAGAAAGGCAAGAATTTAAATTCAGATCCCATGTCCTGCGACACAGCATGAAATTAGTGCCCAGTCTTAAGCCTGCAAGTGACATTAGAATGTGTTGTCTCTTCTTCATCAGGGCGAGGCCTATTTGCGCATGAAAAGCTTTAAGAACTGAGCTTCCTCAGAACCACTTCAGAGAAGACATTTAGACCTTTTTATTATCTTTCAAGTTACATTTGTTCTGTTTCGGAGTGATTTTTTTTTCCAGGAGACCAAGTGTTAACTATTTCTGCACAGCTCCTCCTTCCCCTTTCTGTCTTTGATTATATCCTCTAAACTTACTATATCCCTTCATATTTAGCCCCTGTTGATTTTACTCCTCTGCCATTTCCAGTTAAGCATGTTCGCTTAAATGGACCAGTCATCTGCCCTTGTCATTAAGAGACACCCTGTATTAAAGAAGTTAAAGTCCAAAGAGCAGCATATCAAAAAGGTTAACGGCAAATGAAATGGTGCAGTTCAGTGTTACTTTGGAAGTTCATTAAAATTTAGTAGCCATTATTGGTCTTTTTAAGATCCCAACTTCCATTGAATCATCTGATCTTGTCCTTGTAGTTTCGTTAATAATTCAAAAACTTTTGTTTCAAACACCTCATTTCAACATCTCTGTGAGCATCATGCTAATAATTTTAACTTCAACTGAATTTAAAAGGAGGGAGATTAGCACATACAGAAAATGAAACCTGAATTCCAGCCTTGCAGTAGCAATGAATCAAAGGAAATGTATTTTCCACTGAGGGGTACAAGCAGGCTAAAGAGAACTTTAAAAAAAAAAAAATTGCTAAATAGAATCATATGTTTGTACTGCAGGGAATATACATACGAAGTTTAGCTATAAAATGTGAACAACAGATCATATCATGGTGTCCTGGTTTCAGCTGGGATAGAGTTAATTGTCTTCCTAGTAGCTGGTACAGTGCTATGTTTTTGAGCTAGGTATGAGAAGAATGTTTAGTCTAAAGTCAAGGATTTTTGGCTTCTGATGCCCAGCCAGCAGGAAGGCTGGAGGGGCACAAGAAGTTGGGAGGGGACACAGTCAGGGCAGCTGACCCAAAGTGGCCAACGGGGTATTGCATACTATGTGACGTCAAGTCTAGTATATAACCTGGGGGGACTGGGGGTGGGGAGATCGTCGCTCAGGAACTAACTGGGCATCGGTCGGTGAGTGGTGAGCAATTACATTGTGCATCACTTGTATAGTCCAATCCTTTTATTATTACAGTTATCATTTTATTAGTGTTGTCATTATCATTATTAGTTTCTTCTTTTTCTGTTCTATTAAACCATTCTTATCTCAACCCATGAGTTCTACTTCTTTTCCCGATTTTCTCCCCCATCCTACTGGGTGGAGTGGGGAGAAGTGAGTGAGCGGCTGTGTGGTGCTGGCTGGGGTTAAACCACGACACATGGAGACATCTCATAGTGGCTTATTGCCTACTAGATAGCATTATATTGCCAAACACTGTCATTCAAATGACAAGAAATAGAGTGGGCAGGGGAAGAGAGACAGAGGGAGGGAGGACGAGAGAGAGAAAGAGACTGTGTGTGAATCTTCATGTTCTCATTCTCTTATTAGTTAGGCTCAGGTCAGGAAAGGAACAATTGTTTAGGGAAGAGGAATATAGTTTTATAATAAATTCCTATTTATTCCTTAAAATGCATTAATACATGTCATCTTTGCAAAGATGCAATCCATGACTCATACTCTTTCTGTGAAAAGTGTTTTTCAAAAGATAGACAAAAACATATTAATAAACAGACAAACTGGCTGCCATAGAATTAGCAGACTCCAGCAACCTCTTCTTTTCCTTTACGAACTCTTAATGGAAAACACTTAATATTTAAGGAACGTCTAAAATATTCTTAGGAATGCATAAGCCACATCTTCCAAGATAAAAAGAGGAGTATTTTCACTTAATACTTTAAGTGGTTCTTATTCAACAAATATGAATTATGCTCATTGGAGGATGATTTGTATGTTCTTCAAAAATAGCATTTTAACAGTTATTGTTGCTCTTAAGAAATACCTGGTTATACCCTGCTTTGTCAATTACAGAGAAACAATATTCATCCACATATGTTTATTTTTTGCTGTTTGCAGAACATGAAAAAATAACAGAGGATTTCTTGAGACAGTCATATCATAGTGAATACTCATATAGTATTGTTTAGCTTCATAAATATAATAAAAAATTGTTCCACTTTTGGAAAATCTCAGGTACAGGATGAATCTTTCTGAGTACCTGGGTTAGTCTGCTGGACCAAGGATTGGCTTTCTAGAGATTTTTCTGACTAATCAACATTCTAAGAACTTTCTTCAGTATTGGCACTGTAATGTTCATCAAAACTTATGAAAATTTTAGCTTATGTAAGAAATTTCACCAGAACAATAATGGGCAGAGAAAGACTGTTTCCCTCTTAAAGGAGAAATGTTTCTCCTATCGGATATGTTTTCTTTCATCTATACCAAAAGAAAAATCTATTTAAAAATCTGTTTCCCATATATTTATTATTAATATATCTGCTGAGTGTGACTATTGTATGGCAGCTACTCAAGCCTTATATAAAAGACTAGCCAATCTGCACACAAGGATTCCTTCAATACACTTGTTGGAAAACGAGTGTTTTAATTTAGCTTTCAGCCTGTGTCCACACTATTTGCATCAGGTTCCATTGCGTTTGAAAGTACATCATCTGTATATATTTTAGCTGTATATATTTGAACTCCTCTCAAATGGAACAGTTACCTTCAAAGAAACTCTCTTAAATGCGCAGTACAAGTCATATCACATAGGGTTGCTCCACAGGAAAGGATCAAGGTCAAGTCCTTAGATAAGGAACTTCAGAGCTGTTATTTCTTAAAGGTTACTGCATCTTTCCTCTGTATATAAGAAATGCATTCTATTCATTGTGTTTGAACAGATACTTGTGAAATTTCCAGGGTAACAAGGAGCAAACTGTTCCATTCAGTGTGATATTAACTGTTACTGTACTAGTACTTATAATGAAGAGATGACATGTTTTCTGTCTTTGAGTGTTGACCTGAGTTTTGCAAAGAGAAGATGGGAAGTAACCTGTCACTAATTCCTGGGAGTTTTGTGCAGGACCTTCATGCATGATTTAAGCTTGCTAATGATCCTGTGCACCAAACTCTTTAGGTGTTATTTTCTAGCTTTTTGTTTATTTATTTTCCCCAAATACTTACTGCTGTATGATAGAACATGAATCTTAGTGATAAAAATCAATGGCAAAATATGAGTATCTTTGTAATTTTTCAAAAGACTAATTTCTGCTAGAAAATATAAGGTAATCATAACTGAAAGTTTCCGTGGGTTGGTCTGATTTGTTGACTTTTTTAGTTAGCCACAAGCAGACTTCAGTAGCATACACCAGTTTCTGCTAATCTATTACTTCAGCAATGCCTTTGATTTGGGTAGCTGTGGCTTTCATTGTCACTTACAGGGAAACAGTCCTGATGTCTAAGCTGTCTAAAGGTAGGGCACTCATAACACAGCTGAACTCCCTGAGATCCTGATGGATCCTAGCTTGCAGTGAGGCTTTCAGTATTTAGGTTTCTGACTCTGCAGCAGTGTGTCTTAAAACCTGGAAAGACTTGGTTTTCTAAGCCCCTTGCTATAGATTATTTTCCAGATACCCTGTGTCTCTCAATGGATCAATAAGGAGAAAACAAACAAACAAACAAACAAATTAAAGAGTCAAGAGTCTCAGAGAGTTAGCTATATAAAGAATTTTGTGCCAACATTTTTTTAGAATGAAGCTTTTTTTAGACATTAGCTTCCAATGTCTTTTTTTAGAAGTATCTTTCAAATTGGTTTTTAGAAAATAGGCATTTTTCTCCCTGAATTTGGAATGCCATAAGAAAAGGAATTCAGATTTGTGATTTTGTCGTTCTGCTCTGCTTTCTTTATGTACTGGTCTGATCAATTCCTAATATTTAATTACTTTCTAAAATGTTATTGACAACTATTTTTTTCTTTTCTCTTCTGGACAGTTGTGCTTTTTCTCTAGTGCAAATCTCCTGAGAAAAATATTAACAGTTCTCATAATGCCTTCAAGAGTGATTAGGAAAGCAGGAGAAACATTTAATACCTATATGAGTATGTGGAATATTTTTGGTGGTGAGAAGACATGTACCCTTTCCCAAATCTCATTTTACTTTCTGTTACAGTCGGAGCAAGGCTATACACTAGCTATGATCCTTCAAGTACTCATTTCATCAGCTTGTAGGAAAATAGAAATATTCACAGTGAATTCACTTGTAGAAAAAGATTAGCTGTCACTCAGATGATTATAGCACAAAAAACCTGTTTAAAACTTGCATTTTTTGCACATTTTTCCTCCTTTCTAGTACAGCAAGGAGAGATGGGAGAATGACAGGAGTTTCTTCTGAAGAGGGATTTGGGGGAAATCTATCTCGGACTAGGAAGACAGCGTGCTATCACTAACAAAGCCCTGCCTGACTGCTAGTCATCCTCAGCTGGACTGCTGTTATGGTTTCTCTAGAAAGAGTTTTTGAAAGACAGACTTTGGGGAAACAATAATAACTAAGAAAATTATCCATGGAATTGTAAGAATAAAAACATACCTGTTTATGAAAAAGATGAGGGTCATCTCTGCTGCAGCATGGCACTGACCTGCAACAAGGCTGCAGTGAGGAAAGTTTGGGATCAGCCTCTGTAGGACCTATCCTCCTCCAGTGGGGCTATGCAGGAGCTCAGGCCCTCAGCCCTGGTCCCCCCAAGACTGCACTCTAGGGATGCTTCTACTGATCCCGACATCCACCCACTGCCATGGTGCCCACAGGCCGGCCCAGCCAAACCAAGGCTGTGTCTGCCCTGGTTTCTGACACCAGTCCTGCTCTGTCTCCCTTGCTTGGGAGCTGTGGGACCGTATCCCACCTCCGTGAGGTCACTGCCTTACCAGCCATGCTGTCACCCATGGCTGCTGGCTCACCTCCCTCATGGAACCCTCTGCCCTCACTGCTCCCAGACATTTGGACACTCCATGTAAGATAATGGGTGGGATGCTTCATTCTATCTACATACTGGAAGTGTCCAAACTACCACATAAACCTTCAGAAAGTAGAAAGAAGATCAAGCAGGCATCCAGCCAGAAATGATGTAAAGAGGCAATAGCATAGACAGCAGCTTTTTTTATCCAGAAATTTCATAGATGGGGATCACAAGGACAAGAACAAGCCAAATCTTGGATGGAGTCTGTGAAAAATGGGCAAACCACCATCTTTCAGAGACTCTTCATCTAATCTGGAAACTTTTATTACAAAAAAAGTATTGCTTTTTAGCTAAAGAGAGAAACCAGATACGTACATTTTTGATGGACACCATATTATGGGGAAATTAGATGCTAGCATTTAGAAGAGAGCTTATGAAGTGATTGATTGGAAATTTTTCACCGAAATGTTTCTGACAGTAAATGAATTGTCAAAACTAAATTATTCCCAGAAAACTATTGTCATGATTAAAAACTCAGTAAAAAAATTGAAAGCAAATTTAAAATTGTCAAAGCATTCTACTTTTATATTCTTTAAGGAGGAAATTTACATTTTAATTTGTAAAAGACCATTTCCCTATGAAACTTGTTCTGGATTCTCTCTACATTTTAAGTTTTAAACTATTCTCGGTGCTTGCCTTCTGGTGTCTTTGATAATTCTTACTCCTTTTGGTTTACTGTATTAGAATTGAAGGAAAGAGCAAATATTTACTTTGGGAAGAAACTGTCATGCATATTCTGGTTTCTTTGTATTGTTGCTGTGCTATACTATTGGCAAAATATTTCAAATTTTATTAAACAGGAAAAAAGGTAAAACGGTAGAGAACTTTAGAAGAAACCACTGTTTCTTCCATATGCCAGGATTTGGATTATTTCAGCAAATCAGTGTTATGAAGTGATAGTTTTTTGGCAGATCATACATTGCAAAGGTAGTTTATGTTCTTAAATGTTCAGCAGTGAGCTGTCTAGCCCATGGCCAGGCTGAGCCAAGTTTTTCCTTCGGGCTTTACTTCTTTGTTCTAATTTGATATTGATTACTTTCACAGAAAACTTAAAAATGGTCAAACTTACTTACTTACCCAAATTATGTGTTCAACATTTAGACAGAGAATGCTTGATATTGATAGGAAAGCACACTTCAACTTTTGGAAAAAAAAGCAATGAATTCAATAATAAAAATATTTTGCAAACATTACTTTATTACATTTGTGTTTGGGGTCAAGGATTTATTTTATTTTACTTGTTTATCTTTTAAATTTTCTTTATATTTAGTTCTGATGCTGCACTGAAAAGATATAATTTGAAGCTATAACAACAGATGGACACACATTTTTCATGTTAGATCTTTATTCTTCTGTCTTTTCTATAAATTCTCAAACTGGGCAGAAACAGAAATAAATAAATAAACACAATAAATCATACAGGAAAGAGGGAAGGTAAATACCAGAACAAAACATATAGTTACCATTAACAGGCAATATTCATTTGAGAAAATACTGAAAAATATTTTTACATATGTGTTACTAAATGCATTCAAAATTCTGGTAGTTTGGAAACATTTTATCATATTTGCAACAACATAATATAGCACCATTCTTGGTACCATTAGCTATATAATTGTAGTATGAACAATTATTGTCACCGTTTTTTAGATCTTGTATTATGTGTAATCCAAAATAGGTGCTTCTTACCCATAATATAATACTCCTATATAATACTCAATACTTTTTTGACAAAATACCAGATTTAAGTCCAATGTAAGTAAACATTTTTTCATTGCCTGCTGGAAAACTCTGTGAAATGCAAAATCTAAAGGCTACTGAAATATTCTTTCACACAAATTTTGGTTAGTTAATATTTCTATATAGTACATTCCCACATTAGATAAAAGTGGCCCAATTTTAATTTAAGTTTAAAGAATTTTGGAAGAATATTTATGATTTCTTTAAACTAGGGTTTACTGCTATTGAAGTATGATTCTACTAGTATGGTTTGTTGGAAAGTATACCAATATTTAGAATTCAAAGATATCTGATATTCAAAGATTTATTTTTTCAAGTAAAAACCCAAGAGAATTTAAAAATGGGAAAATTCTATGGCCTTCAATCTGTCATTATAATTTAATACTTGACAAAGTGCTTACAAAGATCACAGATTTCTTTTATTGTTAGTTAAAATGTTTTCTTCTATTCTATCCAGATTAAAATAAAGGACTGGGGTGGAGATGTGATAATTCTTTGTAAGATTTCTTATGCTATTACTTATATCATGGACATAATTTTAAGGTCATAGTAACAGATTTGACCTTGTGATTATTACTCATGGAAAAAGTTAAATATGTATGCAAGATTCATATCTATCAAAGCAGATTTCTACTCCTTCCTTTAGCTGCATCATAGAACTAAATTAATGAGTTTGTGTACTTTCTCTTCTACTCTGTTCTTTGTACAGTGAAATTAAAACCTCTTGCTTGATAAAAAGCAAGCAGCTTTTTTTATACTGAAAATAACTGAAATAGTACTTTTCAAAAGTATTTTCCCCTGCCTCTTTCCTGATAATTAGGCTTGCAAAAACATAATGCCAAAAATAGTTTGGAAAAATAAGATTTTATAGTGTAACTGGGAAAACAGCTTCTGGCATGCTGTATGCTGACCAACTTTTTATCTTGCAATCATATTTAATAAATTCTAAGCCCCTTTGTTTTCCAGGCAGTGCCATCTTTTGCAGAACACACCATCAGTATGCCTTATTAATACATCATTTGCATGACAGATTCAATGGTATGCTGAAGCAACAGCTCATCAGAGCAGCAAGACACTGATGATTTATCACTGTAACATATCATCAGAATGAGGCACACTAATAATATATAGTTTAAAAAAAAAACACGGGGGTATTATGCAGAAGTGGATTCAATTCAGGCACCAGAATGAAGGTATAACTTGTAAACCTTCAAACCATTGTCACTGATGTAACAGCATTTGCATTCTTGCAGAGTGTCACATTATTATGTCCTAGATGCCTTGTCCCTTCAGCATGAACCCTGAAGCTCGATGGACATGCAAGGTGTCAGCTCACTAGTACAACCTCTCTGGCTTGTCTTGGCATAAGACAATGGTTTAACTATTCTCCAGGGTCCAATTTCACTCCCTTCTCTGTTATGGCTAATAGAGGCGTAAGAGTATGGCCCATAATGCACTGATAATATCCTGAGAGATGTTCTCAAAGAGTATGTCCTGAAATATGATGCAGTCAAAGAGGACAGCGGAATTTATTATCACTAGTTACAAGGTCAAAGTCAATGGTGGAAAAACCATGAAATAAAAATTAGATACACAGAGAATGCTCTGCTTAAAGATTGTCTACTAAATACGTTCTTGCTATTGGAAAGCTTTGCTACAGAGGAGGATCAAATAAGCTGAAAAAAAGTTTGTAAGAACATCTAAGAAAATTAGGAACTGAATTTAGTTCTGGAATGCTTACCAAATGGAAATTGCAAGACATGAGGTAGTAAATACTCCTTCTTTGATCTCAGTCTTAGGAAATTAAGAACTCTGCTCCTTTTATGCAGAAGACATTGAGGTACTCGGAAATTACTTCTCTGGGCATATCTATAATTTTGTTGAAGTGTCTCATCCTTTTTTTTATTATATTATAACCTTAACTTTGACTAATATAAAACAATTCCACTATGTGCAAGGAGTTGGACATTTCCAACTAACCAGTTGATTCATGCTAATTGAAAGGAGCGTAAAAATGAATCTTACAATTACTGAAGATTAATTTAAATGTTTATGTCGTGTTATCTGTTAGAAAGCACTAGCAGACCAAGATAACAATAACTAAAGATGTTAAGAATAAATTAATCACAATATTTCTATAAATATATTATCATCACATGCAAGCAAATGTGCACTTACGCACATACAGACACCCAATTCCTATAACAGCTAAGTCAAAATTATTTGATACCTAAGAATGGAATCATACCTCATTAGTTAACTGACCCAGAGAAAAATATTTTTTGCATGACTTATGCAGGCCATTTAGGAACAAGTATGATGCCTATATATCTTCAAGGTAGTGTGCAAAACTTGGCTAACTAATCCATTTATGCTAATCCATTTAGTTAAAGCAGTTGAATCTAAATGACCTTTATGAGTCAGGAAGAATCTTTTTATTTTTTCACAGACTTTTCTTCTACAGACCCTTCCTTTATGGGTCATTTTCCTTTTTTTAAACCACTTTGTAATCACTGAACAAAGTAAAACTATCTGGAGCTACCTGCATGTTAACCACAGAGCTAGCTTTAGAATTTAAGATGAAAAAGAGACAAAACATACAGTTTCACCTGCTCTCCTGATTTGGATTTTTCTGTCAACCACCAAGAACATTTCTTTTAATTCTAAGAAATCTTGATCATTTTATCCTGGAGATAGAACAGAGTCAGCAATAGAGGAGGTGTCAGGTCTTTCTTCTCAAAAAGTCTGTACATCTGTAGAAGCACAACAGAATTTGGGGGGGGTTGTGGATAGACTTAATTTTTGGTGTATCTTCTTCTGAATTTTCCTCTTGCTGCTGCAGTTTTTTACTGAACAATTTCAATTAGTATATCAGTCCAAAACCAATGGCATCTAAAGTCCAACACCTCCCATAATCTCTAGCTCTGCAGACCTATTCTTTACATAGACTATAATATCATGTTTCCCTTTGTTTAGCATCCACAGTTTATTCCCTTTTCTCCCACAGTTCAAAAGTATTTAACTTGTTTGTAACTTTTTTTTATACTTGAAAAGAAAAGAAAAATGATGTATCAAAAAAACTTGCCCTGTCATGTTTTTACTATTTCAACATGTAATTTCACAGACACATTTGATAGACAACACAATGTTTAGTTAAGATATTTCACACTAACAATATTATGGAACAAATTTGAACATGTGGTTAATTCTTTTAAGTCCATATGACTTTTCAAGGTGCACTTTACTGTATTTTCCTTATTTTGTTTGGATTGTCAAAGTGTTTTAATCATCCGACTTGTATATACTACCTTACTTTTGGCAGTACTCCTGAAGAAAATAATTATTTGAAAGAACTGAAATTACCCAATGCAATCCCCAGTAAAACAATACATATTTTCAAGTCCCATATTTTCTAGCTATTCAGCAGCAGGATTCCTGGACCAGTTCTAGAGGTCATCAGTGGAGGTGATTTTTCTCAGGCAGTGATTCAGAATGGTTTAGATCTTGGCATATACTCAGAGTTTGTGTTTTTGCCTTTCTGTGCTATGTCCAGCATGTATTGAGTGTCCCAGGGGTTCTGTTTTAAGTCTCTCATTCTTTGTTATCTGTCTGCTGCCTTTAGCTGCTCTGATTTGACTAAGTGATCCAGGCTTTCATTGCTGTCCAGAAAAACATGCCGATTTACTTGGCTTTTTCAATATATAATAAAACCATTATTATCGTACTGGTTTTTGTATGTCCAGTAGTGCTAGATGGATTAGCTAAATTAAAAACAACACTGAAAGAAATGAAATTATTCCTCTCATGTTGGCATTTATATCAAAGACTTTTTAATTAGTGGTGAATTAACTGTACCCAGGATTAGGAACCTGCTGATGACAAGGACAAAGAACTGAGAAACCCTGATATTTATATGATAATGAACAGTAATATATAATAAAGTTTTAGCACTAATTGCTATATTTGCCTAGTTTGTTTCCTGCTATATCTGCCATGACTTAATTACCTTGACAGATCACAATCAAACAACATACTATCATTTCACAGAATCACAGAATGGTTTGGGTTGGAAGGGACCTTAAAGATCATCCAGTTCCAACCCCCCTGCCATGGGCAGGGACACCTTCCACTAGACCAGGTTGCTCAAAGCCCCATCCAGCCCGGCCTTGAACACTTCCAGGGATGGGGCATCCACAGCCTCTCTGGGAACCTGTTCCAGTGTCTCACCAGCCTTAGTGTAAAAATTTCTTCCTTATGTCCAATCTAAATTTGACCTCTTTCAGTTTAAGACCATTGCCCCATGTCTTGTCACTGAAGGCCCTGGTGTCCATCTTTCTTATAACCTCCCTTTAAGTACTGGAAGGCTGCTATAAGGTCTCTCCAGAGCCTTCTCTTCTGTAGACTGAATAACCCCCTACTCTCTCAGCCTTTCTTCACAGGAGAGGTGTTCCAGTCCTCTGATCATTTTTGTGGCCTTTATATTTAGCTGTGTTAGTTCTATATATTTTTTTCATATATCTAAACCAAACACGTAATTTTACTAGATCAGGACCACCTTTAATTATAAGTTTCTTATTGGTCTTCTAGTGCCGTTAAGGACAAATTATTTTCCACATACATAAATAGTAACTTTGAGATGGCTCAGCATATTTTCTAGCTTTTTCAGCTTGCTCTATTGTTATCCATGCAGGTTCAGTATCAATTTTAAAATGTTTCTTGCCTCACCAGATCTTGTTTGCCCTTGAATTCTCTTTGCTTAACAAGCTGTTCTTTCTTCATATTCTGGTTGAGTTCTAAGTGCTCAAGTTGCCAGTCTGCTGATTGTGCCAAAAGTGAAGCTGAATCAGCCAGTGAAATTGCTTTGACATCTACAATGCTGGAAACATTACACTTTTCAAATCCAAACTGAAGACATTTCAAGATTATTTTTAGTTCCACGAATTCAAATTATTAAATTAATTACATGCATATAATGTTTCATTTGGGAATGTAATCTGGAGAACTCTCTCCAGTTTTGGGATCCCCACCAGAAGACAGACAGTGGCGTACTGGAATGAGCCCAGTGGAGGGCCACCAAGCTGGTCAGGGAGCTGGAGCACATGGCATACAAGGAAAGGCTAAGCGAGAGAGGTGCCTGTTCAACCAGGAGAAGAGATAGATTTGGGGAAGACCTTATTACTGACATCAACTACTTCAGCCATGGGCACAGACAGGGGCAGAGCAGACTCTTCTTAAAATGCAAAGTGATAGGACAAAAGGCAACGGACACAAACCGAAACATGGGAAATTCTAATTATATATTAGGAACTATTTATTTTTTTGTTTGTTTTACCTTGAGGGCAGTTAAATATTAGAACAGGGGCCTAGAGCAGTTCTGTCTCCAAACTTGAGGGTGTTCAGGACTTAGCTGGACACAAGTCGGAGCAACCTGGTTTGATTAGACTTGCTTTATAAGCAGAGGATCCGAATAGATGACTTCTAGAGGTTTCTTCTGCCCTGAATTGTTGCCTGAAATTGCCTGAATTGCCCTGAAACTGTACACAGTTTTCATTCTCAGATACCTAACATTTGTAATGATTTTAACAATTTGTAGTATGTTTCATACTGTGCTGGTGATTGATTGTTATTTGTCTGTGCTCCCTGTTTGAATCAACTAACTGCACACAACAGTATGAGATCAGAAGATTTTTTTTTTCATTTAGCTTTGTGCATGTAACATCCAGGGGAGTAAGTGAAGTGCAACATCCAAAATTACTTGAATTAGCGGCACAGAGAGAAAAAAAAAAAATCTGCAGCTTGGTGAGACTAACATTGTGTCACATCCTGGGCAGCAAAGGTAGTGAAAAATGAGGAGGGAACAACATCGCCAAGATGTACTTTGGAAGACTATCTGGATCAAAAGCAGTGGCATGGGCAACCCGAATCCTCAGTTACGGGCTGAAGTCAGCTAGCAACAGCTGCTGATACTGATATTGCTGAGGTCACTTAGGTTCCAGCTGTATGCCCAACCCAGGCTCCTTCACAAGGTTGCAGGGGAACAGAAGGAGGTGTCATTCATTTCCTAGCTACTTGTAAAACTGTCTTTTAATGTACTACGGCTTTTGGTAGAGGGAAGACTTTAGCATGCAGATTGGGAGGGTTGGTCATAGGGAGTTTATAGAGAATTAGAATCTATTTGGTTTTGGTTCATCTTTGTATTTTATCTCATTACATTTGTGTTGCACTATGGCAAATTATTGAGAAGGGAACATAAAACAATAGTTTACTGTTTCAGTAGCACTTTACATTTGCTTGATACTCACTTTGTACTGATAACTTTATTAGACAAAGTGAAGGACGCTGCAGGATAAGGATTTTGTTTGGTTTTTTTTTTAATAGGTACTATTAATAATGTCAACATTTGCTAACATATGCCAGGCAATTACCATAGTTATGGCAATTGATTCCTAGCCTGAATAAATGGAATAAAATTTAGTAGCTGACACTACTCACTTTTTCTAGTGACCATGTAATAGGCATGAAAAGTACCAGTTATGTAGCCCTGCAGCAGTCTGTCTTCATTTCCTTCAATAAAATGCAGATACTGTTTCTAATATCTGCTTGTTATGTTTGCTGTTTACAATACTCTTGCTCAGAGATATGGCAAGATTATGACAGCAGCTACATGCGACAGGCTGGTTTTATACTTAGGAATGCCATAAAAAGAAACATACCATCTTCCAGTTTTCATTTTTACTTTTAATTCCAATGTTTGGAAAATTAAGTTCTTAATCAGCTTTGCTCATAAGTGTTTTCCAGGGATTTTAGCCAGAGATATTCAATAACATGACAAAATGTAGCTCTAAGAAACATTTGTTGCAAAAAACTTAAATTCTGAGATATAATTATACTTTACCTATTATCTTTCAAGGCACAACATGGCACTGTGCTATGCACGAAGAAATATGAATGATAAGAGAATATAAAGAGGGAATGTCTCCTGTAATGGGATTACAAAATCGAAACAGACTGTTATGTAAATTTAGTAATTGCTACAAGGCTCTCCTAAAGTGGGACATTGCAGAAAATCAATAATTAAATTTTATAAGTTATATTATTAAATAGGGGGTGAATGTGAATTTTTTTAAACCTGTGTAAAGTCAAGGTAGACTAAGTTAAACTAAATATTTTGAAATCAAAATAACATCTCAGTTTTGTTAATGGCACTGATCTTCAGGTCTGTTATTCTACTATGAACCTATATCCACTGATGTCCCCCTTCCCTACACTGGTACAGGTGTCCATGCATCAAAGGACTGTGTCTCACAAGTGCAATGATACCGGTCAAAATGGTATGATACTTCAGGTATGTGTGCACAGAGCACTAGCCCTGTGAGGGAGGGGGGGCTGCAACATTGCTCCCCATGACAGGCTAAATCTGCATTAGAGATCTGTTCCATCCTACTGCAATCTAATAATTCTGCCCAGACACCGATCTCTTGAATGTCTTCTGAATGACTGCTGATGTTTCACTACAAAAAAAGGTATCATTTAAATGCTCAGTGTTTGAAAGCGTATAAAAATGTTAAAACAAATTTCTGGCTCCAAGTGATCTTTAATGCCCATAACACTCATAAGTAATTAAGCCATCTCCACTCATGAAATGTGAAGCTAGTTGGTATAAAGCCATTACTTTTTTATATATTTAATTGCAGTAAGTCTTACTTGTCTGTTACCAACTGTACATCCACGGCTTTCAACACCTGAGATACGTATCAAAAGACAACCGGCATTCCTTTCTTATGAGAAATAAGAACGAGTGGATTTTATACAAGTGATTTTCTATTTAAACAATGTTAAAACACCATCCAGGAGGAATATTAAACTTGTTCTTTGAGGGGCAAAACCACAAACTGCAATACCACATTTTAAAACTGAATAAATTTTTAGTTACTCACAGAACAGGAAAACACTTATGTTATGTGCATGGAATTTCTTTAGAGTGCTTCAGGGCTTCAACTGTTTGCATTTAAGAAAATGTTTAAGAATTACTTTCCGCTGAAACTACCCCTTCTTTCTACTTCCTGTTTTCATTTACCCTGAAACATGATAGCTTCTTCATAGGTAAAGTGGAACATCAAGGATCCAAGTTATATTACATTAAAAATCTTTGGGACCTTCTTTTCTGCATTTTCCTTACTCATCCAGAACTAAACTTGGTTTGGGATCAGTAAGGATTTTTCCTGCATGGAATAAAGTACTGTTGGAAGCGTTCTCCTCCATCTGTATTATTCATTACTTCTTAAAAGAGTTGAAATTTTTTTAAGTAATAGCTCCAAACAAATGGGAAAATGGGCTTTAATGTATTCCTGACATATTTTTGCTCTTTTTATAGCATGTTACATGTTTTTGTGGGTTCTGTCTCCCACACGAAGGTGTTTGAGTGTTCAGCAAGGTGTGAAAATGATGTGTGATTTTTCATGTGAGAAAGACTGTACTGTTTCTTATAGATCAATGTAAATTAATGACTGTTATAGAGCTGTTTAGTACTATGTTTGGCCATGGAGACCCTGTCCCTTCTGGTCATGTGTTTCATGACAAAATATGTTGATAGCCGACCAAAATAAGCTAAAATGTGTCCCTTGTTTTATGAAAGAAGGTATAGGAAGAATTTGAATAGCATAGCAAATTTGTCAGAGTGTACACAGTTGCTCTTGGAAAGTCCTTTTTCCTACCCCTTGAATTTGTTTGTAGTTTTGATGATTATTTTGTATTACTGTGTTGGTCCATGATAGAAAATAATTAAAATTCAAACAATTTAAATTCAAATTCAACAATTCTAATTTTAAAATGTTTT
>VYZV01042817.1:12299-32939 GCA_013401275.1 Pandion haliaetus | reverse complement strand
TAGATAATGCAAAGCATTTAAGATCATATCTTTGCAGCTGCAGCCATTACTTGTCCAGTTTGTCCTGCAACACAGTCCTCTCAGTCCGCATGCTTCACAGTGAGCCACAAATACTTCTCTCTCCCACTCCAGACAACTCTGTTTACACAATTGAAACAATTTACCAAGAAATCACATTGAAACATTCAATTTTGGGTTCACTGGGTTTTTTTTCAGCAAACTGAAAGCAAAAAAAAAGCACTCTAAAACTTCTACAGTACTGTATTGTGTAACTACCTATGGCAGGCACCTTGAAGACTATCTGTAATACTCCCACTTAGCTAGTACACATGCAGATACTTCTTAAGCAAAATCTTGGCTCCAAATGAAGCCATTGCTATTTTGCAACCGGCTTCTTTTCAAAATCCGAATATGGTTACATTTAAAGGGGCAGTGCAATCTCTTACATCTGCCTGTTCCATTACAGCAAGTCAGTATTATAGACCAAGACTTATTAATACGGAAGGAAGAAACAGTGAGATTAGAGGGGTAAAATTTCTCTGAACAGAGAAACTGGAATGATATCGATCCCATGGGAAATTCAGAAGCGAAAGTCACTGAGGTTAACATACAGTGTTCCATGGCTATTTAGAAAACACAATTAGAATAAGAATGAAATAAGAGTAATTTTCTTAATAATCATATTTAATTGTTTAAACACAGAATTATTTATTTAGTTCTTTTAATACTAAATGTTCTTCCTTGCTAGTAAGAGTGACTGAAGTATATTGCATGACACAGATTGTGCAGCTTCAGGGGCAGTTCATAGTAACACCTCAGACAGCAGTGAACTATCACAGTTTCTTACAAACTACCTAATTATCTTGGATCTCCATCTTATCATTGTACTGCCCTCATTTACCCCAAACCAAATTACAGTCTGGAAGGAGACTGCAGCAGTGATTTGTGTACCTTATCTAATGAATAGTTACATCATGTGGTCAACTCTGGAACAGGTTCAAGAGAAATTAAGACAGAACTTTGTATAATTGCCCATTCATAAAGAAAGCATGTCAGAACAATGTCGCTGATGTTTTGCCTGGGGAGAAGGGGATTCAAGGCCCTGACAATGCACCTAATGACTTTTGCATTCCCATGGTAGCTATACCATTTCTTTTCTCTGTACTTTCGATAAGTGCATGGAGAGTTGCCTCACATTCTCATTTGCAAGAACCCTGGGTATATGTAGCCTCCACCCATTTGGGGGCCTCATTCTATTGCCATAATGATATATATTCATTTATTAAACAATAATGGCTAATTATATTTATTAGTTTAATTAAATAATGATGAAACTGTATCCTTTTCTGCATAGGCCTTAGATCACTTCACAAATGAAGAAAAACATTAATATCTACATCATAAAAGCTGAATAAAAAATGGAGGGATGGATATATGCAGATTCCCTGGGAAATGAACATAATTTGCATTGTATAAGCACTACAATGCCTTCTGCAGAAAGACCTTGAAGCCCACTGTGCATATTGGACTGAGTCCCTGAATTTTGCCAGCTTTTTAAAAAGAGACTTCCTACATTTCATTACTAAAAAAAAAGAACCCTGAAAATATTAAGCAAACATATTCAGAAAGCAGAAGACAAACAAAATTTTGCATATTGTATTTCTTATAATCTTAAAGATAGCTTATTATTTTTTCTTAAGAACTTGCTTAACAACTATGTCTTTCTGAAATAATAAGAACCTGAAACTCTTTTGAAGTCATTTATATTTTATCTTGTGTCTAAATTGTGCCAGGGTAGCCTGAAGTAAATTAGAGAAAAAAACATAAGAAAGCTTTAAAACAAACATAGTAAGACTGTTGTAAAGGAGATTTCAACATTTAATGAATGCATAGGGAGGTGGTTGATGATTGTCTTAAAGATATTTGGATAAATGATGCGAGGCTTGACAGGCCAGACAGAAAGGTGCGTCAACAGTTAAAGCTTCTTCTCCTTAGGCTACACTGACTCCTCTGCTGCTGGTAAAGGCATCAGGTTCTTAATGCTTTTAAAAGAAGGGGCCCGGTGGGCAGGCAATGGAGTAGTCCAATATAGAAGCTCCCAGCTGTGAACTTCCTCTCTTATCTGAATTGACTTTCTTCAAAATTACAAGCAGGGGTGCTTATCTCACTTAAATCTAGATATTTAAAATTTAGTTAAGTCTGAGTTAGTGTAAAAAGTAATTTATCCTGTCCTACTACAGCTGTTCAAGTTGTTAGGGAAGGATTGCCTCATGGAAATGACTCTTTCTATTACAGAAGACTAGGTTTAATACAGGTTTTATTCACACTATGTATCTTGCGTATGCTTCCACTGTTATTATTTTAAATAATTAACAGCAATCAAGACAAGAGCAGATGAAAACAGAAATGGCATAAGGAGAGAATGAGAAGAGAAAGAGGCAATATAGCCCACGCTTCAGTGGAAATCCAATTTGCACTCTTTTTTAAAATTATCATCAGCCATTGCCACCATCACTCCCAGCTCAGGAGCTTTTCATTTCTTGTTACCGTGTCATGGTGAGATAAATGAAACCTCTGGGGTAAGGACGTTATCTTCATCTCTTGCATGGGATGATACAACCTGACTGCTGGCATCTGCTGTTAGAAGCAAGACATTTTCATTTTCAGGATCCAATATTTGTGATGAAAAATGGCCATTTTGAAGCCCCAGACAGGTTTCTGCTCTTTTTCATCCCTCTTTCTAAGTTTTCTATGTACTGATGACCTTAGAAGCTGTGAATTCTGCATGGAAAAGCAAAGAGGGAGAGTGCATGCCCTCCTGTGTAGTGCATGTGACAGCCAGGAAAAACACATTCCAGCAGACTAGTTACCATTCTGATAATAAGCATGACAGAAAAATAAAAAGAACTGTCTGCCAGAGGGGAACTAGTTTCTCGGAATTTGCAGTGCACTTCTTGACTCCCTGCAGCACCAGATCAGTAGCCATAATATAGAACTGTGTGTAATCACTTCACCACACACGTCCACTCACAACTGTCTGTGGCCTGAGCTGCAGCAGTTCATCCATCTCAAACCCAGAACTTCCAACATCCATCATTCCTGTCTTGCAGCTACCCAGTCATTCCCATCCCATGGTCCCCAAAAGCTTCTGCCAGTTCCCTCTGTCCTGTTCTGCACCTCTCCACTTATTTCTGTTTTGGGATCTTCACACAGTTCTGCTTGTGCCGTTCCCCCCTACCCTGTTCCCTGTCTTCTGTAGTTCTGGGCGCTCTCAAAAGGATCTGCTCTCGGTCATGTCCCCCATTACAGACTGGAGTATCCCCAAGTTCTCCATCTTTATCAGTTCTCTGATCATGGCATCAAAATCAGCACGTGGGTGTGCCTTTAGTTGCCTGGAACTATCCTGTTCCCTGAGGAATACAGCCTTGGGGTAGGATGCAGAAATTCACTGATTATGATCTTTCAGTCCATTTCCTTTCCTCCCTCCATTGGCTCCTTTTGCCTCAAGGCCCTCACTGCTCCATCTTGGGAATGACTTTACAGCCTCCTCCACCTCCTCATTAGAAATCCAATGGGGTTTTGACCTCACATAGGAGAGTCATCTGATGCAGACAGTGATAACCTTCCTGCTGCTGCCAATTGTCCTGTGCTTCACTGGACCGGAGAGCTGCTTTACTAGATTTCATGCACCAGCTCTTCCAACCTGATGAGGGAGAAAGCATACATTAACTAGTTTGTCTTATCCCCCTCCCCCTGCCCAATCTGAGAGCAGTGGCCAATGTGCTGTACTGGCTTGGATATTTTCATTGTTTTTGGACCTCACACTGGGTCATGTTGCAGAATTAGCTAAGGGAGGAAAAATGAAATATTGAGTCAAAATCCCTAGAAAGATAAATTATTGCTATGACTCTGGTTTATCCAATTGTTTCAATGTATTCATCTCTCATAGGCTGCTTGTTCCCCACCACTCTGGATCCACTGCATGGACAGAGGAATCCATCTCCACTGTTATTTTCTACCTTGGAACCTCTACTTCAGAGCAGTCCAAGGGCAGTCCTTTGGACTGCACTAAGAATCCACTCCATTGGCTACAGAAATGCTCCTGTATCTCTTGGTCTGGTTAGAAAAGCACAGCCCTAGGCAGAAATCTGTTGTCCAGTGCAGTCAGTGTGACAATAAGCAGAAATTACCATGAGGAATCCAGAAAAGGACAAAGCCATGTGGAGTGAGATTTTTGAATGCAATACAATCTTCTTCAGAAGCAGGAGGTGATGCTAACCTACTAGTGTTCAGGCTAGGGACTCCAAGCACAAAAAGACTCAGTTCAAAATATGTCCAACTTATGCACAATATCCAACTATTTTTTAAACAAATCAGTTTAATTAATTGATTGACGGTAGATTTGTATAACGTAGAGCAAACTTTGCCTCCACATTGGGTATCAGTGCTGACAAAGTATGATTTAATTCTGGGAATAGAGATTAAGTGCAAAACAAGGTTAATATTACTTTAATTCTTTCAACCTTTTTTTGCTCTATCTTTCTTGTGCTGAATGCATACAAATTGAAATTTTTCACACATACTCACACCCACACATGCAAAACACTGTAACAGGGAACATCCAGAGAAATGTGCATACATTTGGACAGCTGACAGGACTGAGATGGACAGCTGAATATCCTACTACTGTCAGCCACACTGAGTAAAAACCCGTTTGCTAGACTGTCAGGTTCTGTTCTCCATCTTTTTTCTTTTTTTAAAGAAGAATTTTGCATTTTGATTTCATGAACTCTTCAGCCATGGAGCTGTGTTTCAGAAGCACTGCTGTTAGCTTGTCTTTCTCCATTCACGTTTCATCTTAGTACATCCCTTTCCTATTTTCATTACACATATTCTTTGCTGGTGAACATATATAACTGCAAATGAAGGAAAAGAAGAGTCAGAACTCTCTGAACCCAAGCAAGGAATGCATAGTCACTCTGTCTCTTTAAGGCCATGGCTTCTATTGAATTCGTAGTGTCCGGCACTCAGCAAAGGGCAGTCTAGCCTTCCTCTGTCCCAACCCAACGATTTGTTTCTACTGCCTAGCCACAGACTAACATTTGTGTGATAGCACAGTTAACTGGATCCAAAACTCACCCATTAGAAAAATGACCTAATAAAGCCCATATTTAAAATGGTTTTGTCACCTAATATGCTTCATTAACTGAGCCACACCAACACTAGCGTTAGCACAGGAAAAGATGTAGGAGCAAGAATCCTGTGGCAGGATCCCATGTTGAGGCAGGAGCCTGGGCTTTTGCCAGAATGAATATGTCACTATGACCTCAGTAGTAGTAGTATGAGTTTCCACAGCTGGCATCTATTTACTTACCTACTTTGGTTAAATAAAGAATTTCAGAGGTGCAGGTGAGGACTTGAAAGTATTCCACACTCCCTGTGAGGAATGCAGAACACCTTTGATATACAATCTTACACTGAATAGGGTACAGATTCTTTTAGATCCAGAGATCTCTGTAGGGAACATGCCCCTTGAACTTGCTATACTAGTCACGCTGCAGGACTGAAAATTCCCCTTTTCCTCTTACTCTGTCTGACGTGCTCTGCCTTCAGGTCTGTCTTCTGTCCTTCTGTTTTAGTGTAAATAGCTACTGGTACCTGGCATATTGCTCTCATTCCTTATTACACACCATTCAGTAGGAGACAGTATATAAGTATATCATTTATACAGCCATGTAATATTCAACCATTCAACTTAATGAGTATTTCTGAAAAACTGATCTTCTAAGTTCCTGAAGTCTGGTTCTAATCAGCACTTTCTGGGCTGAGTGCAAAATCTTTTAAAGACTATCTGGAAAAAAATTCTTTAATGATTTGGACAGCAAGCTGAAGATGAATCAAGACCACCACCTGGTGTAGATATCTCTGTCTATAAATTGGAGTGTATATATCCTTGCATGTGCTTACTTCTGTAGTGACTTTCATAGGCCTGGGTTAATTATTATCTTGATTTGACAAGCTAAATTCCTGACCTGCCTAAATTCCAGGCAGGTTTTGGCATCTCAGAAAAAACATTAAGTTCTTGAATAAAAAGACCATTATTAATAGTAGAAAAGAAAAGGGGAAAAAAAAAAGCCAATGGTAACATAGAACTCTATGTAAATTCAGGAAGTGTGGAAGATATCTGGTATAGCAAATGATAGTTGGGGTTAAATGTGAGTTTGAAAATAATTAGAAAATTGTCTCCCAGGCTACATGGTGGAAAATCATCATCAAAGTCCTAGAATGTAGTCTAGAAAGAGACTCAGAGTCAGCAATTTGGTCTGGCAAAGTGAATGGCAAAGATTAATAAGACATATTTTTTTTTGTCCCCTGTAGAATAGGTGCTGTGTAAGATGAGTTGTTTCTGCATTAATGTTGTTAGATCACCATCTAGAGGACATTTAAAAACACATTTGTCATTCTACTGCTGGGGGTTTTTTTAATTTATTTCTAGTCACAGAGGCTGTGTGAGCCAAACAGCACAAAATGCTAATAATTGGTTATGGACTGAAGTGAGAAAGTCATTACATTTTCCTTTCCCCTCCACTTGCACCAGTCTTATAAAATCTTTTTTGTCCAGTTTCAGTCAGTTACTTGTGAGCACTACTTGTAAGATGGAACTACAGAAATGTCCAGGATTAAGTGTGATTTTTTCACATCAGGTGGTGTCCTGTTGTTATGATCCTACCCCTTTCATTCTATTTCTTTTTAACTTTGAGCAGAGACATACTCTCATTGATTCCCCAAATCTTCCACACTCTTTTCATGCATTAGGGTGTTATTAGCTACATATAATGCAAAGTCCACAGTGTTTCTGCCTAACAGCATATGACACTTTATTTCAGACGAGCCCAGTGATGTCACAATGTGCCCCGAGTAAGACTGCAGTGCTAGGGAAATCCTGACTCCATTAGCTGAAAAGGGGTGAGGAGCAAAAGTGTCTTATGCTGGACAGGAGAACTGGATGGGGGGGTAATCCAACCCTGACAGTTTCCCTGGGATTTACCATCTATCTGGTGGCTATGTTCCCGGCCACTTACTGCCCAGTCTTCTCTAACAACGCCTTCACACCACTGAAAAGCCAGACCGTGATTCACACAGCCAAGAATGGACAGCAAGAGGGAAACAGTCTGTCAGCAGGTGAAAGGATGGGTTGAAGTGAGAGGATGAGAAAGAGGAGGCTTGGAGAGCAAATAAATGAGATGGGGTATGGACACAGAAGCTGGGTTTGGCAAAGACAAAAGCAAGAGAGGAATGAAAAGATCCTTGTCAAGGGGCAGGCAGGGGGCGTCAGAAGGTCCCTAAGGAACAGGGAGCCAGCAACTGAGTGTGGTAACAAGGCCAGCAGGGCAGGAGCCTCACCTGCCAGGGCCCAGTCCCCATAGCCCCAAGCAGGACAAGCAGGACAGCCCTGGGGATGGTAGTCAGGGTCAGACAAGAGGTCACCAGGGAAGTCCATGACGATGAGACAGGTCCAAGTTCAAGGAGGAATGCCAGTCAGTGTCAGGATCAGACGCAGCAATGGTAACCAGGGTCAGACACAGCCCAGTGACTGCCCAGCCCTACACTTAAATGGGGCAGAGGATGTGGGAGGAAGCTGGTCAGGGCCATTAAGGCCTTTTTGTTCATTCATGGTCCTGACTGCAGCCTCCCGTCTCAGCAGGCCCCCCCCTCACATTCTGTGGAGATCTGGGTTCAGAATGGACATGCTGTTAAGTAACTTAATTGCTATGGCATGCCACAGGGCAATTTCCAAAGGTAAAGAGCCAGGAAGCAGATGAGAAACTGGAAAATGGGCATAGCATATGGGGAGCTTAAAGCCATATGAAGGGGGGGTTCGGGTGCGGATCAGGTTGCCCATAAGGAGCTTTGGCGGCTCAGTGGGCTTGAAAAGAAAGGTCCAGGCCATCCCTGGGAAGCACCAGAGGCTGGGCAGCCAGGAGGGCAGGGGGCTTCACTCAGCATCCTGGGGGCAGCACCCAGGTGCCAGGCTGGTCACTCAGAAGGGATCATAGGTCCTGCTCAGTGGTGGGCCCAGGTCCATTGGTGTTCACCTCAGTGCTCAAGAAAGCCCAAGTTAACTTTCAGGAAGCAGTGTGTGCCAGCTGCTTTCTAAGGGACTGGGAGCCAGCAGACAAGTGTTTGCTCAGCAAGTCTGGCCAGGCAGAGGCCTCACCAACCAGCGCCCAGTCTCCACAGCCCCTGAGCAAGGCAAGCAAGGCAGGCCTGGGGATGGTAGTTAGGTAGTCATAGGTAGTTTTTCTGTCAAGAATACAGATCATCTGGTAAGTCCATAATCATGGTCAGGCTCAAAGTCAAGCCAGGAACAAAAGTCAGCAAGCCAGAATCAGGATGCAACCCAATGAAAGAAACCAAGGTGAGACACAATCATATGACTGCCAGGCAAGTCCATAGTGATAAGCTGTATTCAAGGTGAAACCAGGAAGTCAATTTGTAGGTCAAGTTCCAGAATAACAGGGTCCATGGCCAGGCACAGCTGTGATGGAGATGGAGCTAGGTATACTTGCAACACACCACAAATAGAGACTGGAGACCCAGGCCTGACTTTAAATGAAGCTCCTGGACCCATGGGCAGAGGATGGGGGTGAAGGCTCCAGCTGAGGTTTGTAAGGGCCATTAAAGCCTATTACTGCAGTCATGGCCCTGAAAAATGGAAGAATTAATCTGGGATGACTCTTGTGATGGAAAAGTACAGGAAAAGAGAAAATTAAGAAGACACAAAGGAAGGAGAGTGAGGAGAAAGTGATTTCTGAAATAAAAGATTTCAAAAGGCCTTTTTCAGGCAAGAACTCTCTTACTCATATAAGCAATGTGCTTATATGAATATTTCATTTTCCTCTGTACTTGCCTTGTACAATGTTCTGAGAGACAGTCACATTTGCCACTGTGGTTGCAGTCTTTCTCATGCCACCTCTCCTACTATTACTTGATGGGATGTAGTCTAACAGTAAAGTTCTTTGCCCAGAAAATGGTGGTTTCTCAAAATAGAGCCATAAGGAAGCAGGCACTTTGTTCCAAGCTAAGCTTCCTCAGAGTGTGGTGGAACCAGGATGCCAGAAAACCTGTAAGAATCTTAGAGGCAAGAGTTAAAACTTTCTAAGGAGAAGATAAATTCTTAGAAGATCCTACCTGCAATAAGAAGCAAGTGTTCCTAACACACAATTCTCTCTCAAAATCAAAATACCACTTGAGAGAGCAATATCTAAAATGACTTCAATTGCCCTGTGGCAAGTCAGTAATCACTGACCCTAATTCCTCAAAAAACGGACTGGCTGTGCACTCAAAAAGACAATGGCTTCTGACCCTGATCTGCTGTCTTGGAGCTGTGGCTCACTTTAAGATCTGCAACCTTTTCTGAAGTGATCAGTTCCTCTCAACCTGACAATAGGTCCCTCTTTAAAAAAAAAAAAAAAATTAGAGCTTGTGACAAGCTGGTCATTCAAGTACTGTTTCCTGGGAAGTGTCTGAGCCATGCTTCTCTTTCCTCTTCCCTCCTTCTGTCTCTTTGCTCTGCTGGACACTTTTCTCCTGTCTGTCACGCAGCAATGAAATTGAGGAAGAAAAATGAGACATTGTCACAGCACACAGCATACCGAGGAAACAACCCAAGTGCAGCAGTTCAGGGACAATAACTCTGACAAGCAGAGCCAGAATGGGAAGAGAAAAAGCAAGATAGGCAACAGTCAGGGAGGAAGTGTGTTGAGAAGTAAGTGGGGGAATTGGCCAAATGCATGAGTGAGAAAATGAGGGAACAGAAAATCAATGGAAGAAAGACACATTTGTAACAAGAGAATGGGAAAGATTGTGTTGAGAAGAGGGAAAAGAAAAAAATCCTGCAAGTGTCAAACCACAGGAGTCCAGATTCCAGTTCCCAGTTCTTCCAACGCCTTGCTTCTCTGTACTTCAGTTCCCCTTGAAAAAGAGTAATAAAGATGGTCTCCCCTTCCTGGATGACCACTTACCACCCTGCTGCAATTGCATGCACTTAGCAGGGCAAAGGGGAGAACTTTAGGGCAGGTTTGCACACTGGCATCCATACACTTCAAGAAAAGACACTTGGGAATTATGAGGATGCTATGGGGAGGGTGAGCATAGAGGAATATACACTGAATGAGGAAGAGTAGAAACAAGAATAGGACAAGGGAGGCAGAGAGTGGGAAGGGGCATGAATGAAATGCTGCTTAGTATGAAGGAGAAAATGGACACACAGTAAGGGTGAACTGGAGTTGAAAGTTTAGAAAGCAGGGAGAGAAAAGAGGGAGGGAAGCAGAGGTGAAAAGGATCCAAGTATGAAAGAAGAGGACAAGAAGAAAGCTTTTGTTGACCCTACCAACCCCCTGTTACAGGCTGGGAGCAAATGGAGGAAACATTTGTGGCCTCGTCAACCGGGGAAGGAATGGAGGTGATCAACATGGTGCAGCAGGATGACTCACAGAGATTGAGAAATTCAGCGGTGAAGAATCTGCTTTTGGATCTGGCTTTTTCCCTGAATGCTGGCAGTGTTGTGCTCTTTTTTTATGTGTGACATAAAGCATTAAATAATGTCTGTGGTCATGGATCATAACAGTTTGAACATCTACCTGTGTTTCATGATCACCTACTAGGCAGCATGGCTTCTCTTCACCAACCACATTCCAGGGAACTTGCAACACTGAGGACAAGGGCAGGGACCTTGTGCACATATTGAAAGAGTTTTCTTCTCTCCTTGAGAAACACAATAAATTCTCAGTCCAAGACTCGTGCAATTTTTTTCTGAGCCAGACCTCCCTTCTTGCATTTCCCATATGTTCTTTGTGTAAAAACATCATAGTTAGTAATAAGAATTGATTCAACTCACCAACTTCAAGGGTGATCCTGTCTTTTAAACAGAGTATTCATAAATTTATCATGCATTGTAAGAAGAAAAAATTGCATATTCCAGGGAACTGTCCCCCCCATGCACTTAAAAAGATAGATACAAGAAAAGATAAAGAATCCTCAAAATGCAGATTGTCAATAGCTTTTGCTTATTCTGTACATTATAAACAAAGAATCCAAGTAGTTTCAGTACACTGAAATAAATTCTATATTACACACAAGGTCTGGTGCAATGTTAATTGCTATTAGCATCTAAAAGAAAGACAGTCTGGACATGTTGCTAGGACAAAATTGATTAAATAAGTGGAGGAAGAGTATACAGTGTTTAAATGGTAAAGATAAGCACAAGCCCAATTTTGTTATTTTTTATGATGGGTAAATAAATAAAATTATTTTGGGGTATAGTATTTATTACTTGTGAAGTTCAGCTAAGAACTCCAGTCATGCTAGGAACAGCACAAATGCAGAGGAAAGAAACAGGCCTGGTCATAAAGAGCTTGCAATCAAAGTAGTTTTTTTCTCTGAAACAAACACTTTATTAGTATTTCAGTTAATTAATGAAAACAAAATCTCTGAACAGTCTGTTCTTAGAAAATGTTTTGCTGCACTGGTCAGTACTTGGAAAGGATTAACACAGTTATTAGGATTTCCACAATTTTTACAATGCTTAGATTGATAAGGGATGTTTCCATTTGCCATCACCTATTCCACAAACAATCCCCAGGCAGCCAATATAATAAGTAAAATAAAAATGCTCCCATAATCAAGAACAGTTTGAAAACTATGCAAAAGGTAGGAGTATTTTTTATACTTATTAACTTTGGTAACTTTTAGAAAATTGGTATAAATTTTCTAATTATCAGAACCTGAAATTGATGTAATTATTAGGTTGCTCTTAAGAATGTGCTTTAAGCACTTCTCCTGCTACCCTAAAATATATTACTTCTTACTCTCTTTTTCCTCTAAAGTAAATTAGTACCTAAAATCCAATTTCAAGTAGAAAATAAAATCCTACAGCAGCTCTACTCCTCTGTTTGGATGATAAATATTTACAAATGTAGAGATGAGAGAACTAGATTCAGGATCCAGAGAAGTTCTTGGAATTCTAATTGTTAAGTCTTCAGAGACTTCTAGAAACCCTTGTGACTGTCCCACACTCCACCCTCAACCATATCCTCAACCCTAAATAGAGACTAAAAAAAGACAATTTGCTGGAAAAGAAAGAAAGAAGAAAGAGAATCTGTTCTCAGCTCCCAATCCCCCTCCCATCAATGGGGATGCTTTCATCTTTCCTCTTTTGTCTCTTAGGAATTTTGCTGATGAAACAAAAACAGAACAGGGAACACCTTCAGTAACCTTCATTATTATCATTCAGCTTAGAAGCTGGAGCCACTAAGTCTTTCCTAGTACCTATCTCCATTTATTGGCAGAAGAAGAGAAGAGGATTCTTCCCTCTCGGTAACTTATATGTGTGGTTTGCATAGTAACCCACAGGATTTCCCTAAGAGCCAACCTTACATGAACAAGTCTTAGAGCTCCAACTTATTGCCCTGTCCATTCCACATGACTGTGAGGCTGCTGGAGTAGACAAGGAAATACGCTGAACAGAGGGACTAACAGTGCAACAGTCCTTCTGTTTACAGCTCCTCAGAAGTTGTTGCCTACTAGAGACTAGCTAGTTACCTTGCTACCTTGGGACTTGCTAAAGTCCAGAGTTGTCACATCTGGAACAGTGCTGAGAGCAGTAGGAGGAGACCCTCTTCCCTTATGAGCTCAGTTTAAAAATTTTGCTACCATCAACTGCTGGGGAAAGGATAACAAGAAAAGGAATGTAGAGGAGTGAATAAGAGCACCATTTCACCCTAGGGGCCCTGAGAAGATGGTCATACTTTCATGGCCCAGGCCTTCCTCTCCCTGGGGTCATATCTCTCTTCCTCCTTTTCCATGCAGATTACCAGATGTGGCACTTGTTGTCTGGGTTCATTGGGGAACCACTGGAACAGTGGAAGTGCTTGGCAAAGTCCTGGCTATTGCTGACAGGCCCACAGACACGAAGTGGCAAGGGACTGTGCGGATCTGTGTTCAGGGAAGACTGTAGTTTCTCAGGGTCCTGATGTCCACACATTGCCTGAAAGGAAGCGAAATAGACAGTCTGGCTGAAGTCCTCATGTGAACAAGACTTAAGGCTCCTCATGCCTCTGCACACGACTGAGGCTGCTGGACTAAACAAGGAAACACACTTACATGGGTGCCAACAATGTTCAGATCTTTCCCTTCACCACCACGATTTCTGTTTTCCCCTTCCCTAAACTTCTCTATCCCGATTTCCCTATCTGACAAGCTATCTGCTCTTTTTCTATACTGCGTAGTCCAGAACACAGGGAATTTAGACCACCTTGGAGTTTAGAATCATGCAACCTTGGACTCCATCTGAAATAATGGTATAGATGTAGTATCAGTGTGTAGATTCAGCTTCTTAAGCAAAAGCAATGAGCACTCATCAAGAAAGGGGAGCACTTACACAACATCCCGTTACTGCTCAAGAGATGGAAGGAAGGTTATGTGACCTTACTGGCATTAAACTGGCAACCCAAATCTTCACTCTTCTGATTTCAGTCTTTATTCATTGACAAATGATGCAGTAGCTGCCAGATAGACTCTGAAATGCAAATCTTGCCACCAAGACCCAATAATCTGTGATTTCAGAACTGCTTTTCTACACGCTGCTCTGACGTCATATCAATACATGCACAAAACATTTCCATTTGCACAATTATTGTGACTTCTAAGGGTGTGACTTTTCTGAGCACAGAAGTCCAATGATCTATCTTGAGGAACTCAGCTGCACAACTTTGCACAAATCCTTAAACCAGGTTCCCACAGAAAGCTCAAACTATGTATGCATGTACTTTTAGTTCTTTATCTCTAAATAATACTCTAAACTTTTTTTCACTATCAGTCACTCAGAATGACATGACATCTAGTTATTCACCATGACAGAGAGGCAGATGAAGGAAGGGATGGAGAGATACATGCCTTTTCCAGTAAAATTCCACTTTCCATGTGTAAGATTTCTCACAACAGCAAAAAAAGTACTCAGAAGCTGGCAATGAAGCATGCTTTCCCTGACACAACATGTCTGCCACAACTTAATTTTGGTAGATTTCAAAGCTTTGTAAAAGATATTTTTGCAGACAGGCCTTTCATTAGCTTTGAGATCCATAAGAGGTTAGGGGCCCTATGTGTGAATTTTAGCTTTCTAAATAAGGTTCTGGATCTCCCAGAAACATCAGTCATTCCCAGTTCTGTGAAGAAGGGGAAAAGTGATTGAATATCGAGAAAGAAAAACTGTAATAATGTGGAAGACAATGGAGAGTGAGAGAGACACGACTAGTCTAGAATTCATTACATGAGCAAAACTGAGGTAGAAAAGCTGGTCATGTGAAAGTCCAGTCTTAGGAAAATCCTTCTCTTCCTTGTGCTTTTTCAACCAATTCTTATAGGCCTGTGGAGAGAGAATATTAATAATAGTAAATCCCCCTCCAGATAGTGTCCCAAAACCATGTCTTCTGTCAATGAAATATATTGATCTCATATATATTTAATGAATTAGCAAGTTTGTATCTCTGTCTCCTGACTCTGAGGGTCCCTGCTGCTGGCCATGCCCCTAACAGCTCTAAGATGGGAGAATAACACCATAAATCCTTTGCTTCCCATTTCAGACACTACCACTTCATCATAAGAGAAGATGTGGTGACTGCACTATGAAAGAATGAAAATTACTTTCAAAGAAAGTCACAAATATTTGAATAAAAATTATGAGACTTTCTACCTCCCAACATTCTTCGTGCAAGAATGTAACAAGTACCATCTGAGACCTAGAGATCTCAGAGCACCCTGCACTCAGTAATTAATTAAATTGCTGAACTACTGCATGAGGAAATAAAAAATTCTCTGTAGACTAAAGTATTGCTGAAAACATCACTATGGAGTCATTTTACCATCACACAGAATTCTGGTCCATGTCTCAGCTTAGTTCCTCGGGTATAACATAAACATACAAAAAATAACATACTTTTTTATGCATGACATAAATGGGGAAGTAAAGAAAGGCCCACCCCAGAATAGGTGAAGGAAAGAAGTTGTCTTCGTGGAAGTAGTGAGGTTATGAGCAAAGCTTTGTGAGGAACCTATGTCTGGAATAGCAGAGGACGTGCAGGGCACATGCTGCACTGGCACAGGCGTGCAAGAAATCTGGAACTGGAGCAGCACGTAGAAGAGGGATGCAGCAGAGCAATCTTGTGACATGCCAGTTGAGTTGTGTGGTGAGACTATGAGATTAGACAAGTAAGTAGACTACAATACCTGGTAAGCAATGACGAGCCCTCCAGTGTCAGCTGTATTCTCCAACAATGTAAAAGTACCATTGATCTTTAAGTCATAGCTTTCATACTGTTCAACCAAGCAGTCTATAGATTTCTGTAGTTCACTCCTGTTGCATGTAGGACAGCCCCCAGGTAGCACTGTGGGAAAAAAAAATATCCTAGAAAGTAAAGGTATTTCTGGCATTCACCTGTATTCCTCACATTAAGAAGTGAGTCTTCGTAGTAGTCACCACAGCCTGGAATGAGTTTTCCTTAACTTCATCTACCTTAATAATATATGTATACATTGATATAGGGGCCAGGATTTAAGATACCCTGAGGGAAAGTACCAGTGGGGCCCTAGAGGAGTAAACAAAGACACCACAGCCAGTACCCACCATAACCATAGAATGCATGAAGAAGTTCATGCGCCATGAAGACTCCAATGGCTCCAAAGTTCACGGCACTGAAAAATAAACATGAAAAGACTGCTTTTGAAAGAAAAAAGAGAGCAGGTGAGCATTCTTTATAGCCACGAAGCACAACTGTGGGCTGCTCAGGAGCATGCTACTCTGAGAACACACCAAAGCACATCTCTCAAATGTGGTACACGCTGTAAAAATGCAAATACAACTGTAAATTACTCTAACAATGCTTAAAATTGTACTACGGGTTTGCATTAAAGTACCCATAGCTAATAAGCCATCATAATAATGAAAAGTTCATGAATGAGATTCTGCCTTTATTAACTCTAATGATATGTATTGTTGTTGAGATACATCCTTATTTACCCACTACTGGCTGAACTGCTGCACAAACAATAACTGCAATGGTAATCATACAAAAGCTGGATGGTAGGAGAAGCAATCTTGCAACAGTTGTCTAGTGAAAAATGATACATAAAACTTGCAAGGCAAATTAAAATTATGAAGGTTTGACTACAGTTACTCTGGTCTAGCATTGGTGATCTCGCTACAAGCAAGAGGTTGTACTAGAGACCTCCAGCAGTTCTTTCCAATCAGAATTTCTATGATTCTATGTAATGAATTTACAAACAGTCCCACAAGTAAGAGTACACTCAAAATGAATTTCCATAATAGGAAATGATGGGCTAATTCTTTCTTTACATGCACTGATTAATGCTGCTGAAGCATGAAATGTTTGTAGTACATCATTATTACATCACTGGGAACTCAGTAGGAAGTGACAAGAACAGAACAAAGCATCTTCTCTTAGAACTGGTCTTTCAGAAGCTCTCTGTAGCTGATAACTTATAGTTGCTGCCCAGAGAAGTTGTGGATGCCCCATCATGCGAAGTGTTCAAGGTCAGGTTGGATGGTGCTTTCAGCAACCTGATCTAGTGAAAGGTGTCCCTACCCATGGCAGTGGGGTTGGACTAGATTCGTTTAAAGGTCCCTTCCAACCCAAACCATTCTATGATTCTGTGATTCTATAACAATTGTACTGCTTTGCTGACTTCTCATTTTTAAAATTATCTTCACAGTCATCGGAATTGGCTTTTGTCAGTAAAGTTTAAACTTTGGAGCATCATCTGAGAAAATGCTATTGTGCCAACTCACCAAAAGCTGATCAAGTTTGACTTACCAGTCTACTCAACAGGGATGACAGTGAGAAAAATATATTTTACTAACACTGAACACAAAAGGAATAAGGAGGTATGGACACTTTTTCAGAGAGGAAGAATATGGTAAGTGACAGCCCATACCACTGGAAAAAAAATATTTTTTTTCTATTTTTCTTTTGAGGTGTCATGTTCTTCATACTATAATGAATTCATGAAATACTGCAAGCACTAGAAGATACCATACAACTACTGGTAGAAGATGACCATGGAGAAAATAATTACTTTTAACTGAGACATGTTTCTTTCAAACTTCAGCCTCTTGCCACAGTGTAAGGTTACCTTTTAGTACAATGGGATTAGGAGAAGTATCTATCCATTACAATGCAAAAAAGGACATAAAATAATATTTTTAGAGTCAACTATTTTAAGTCCTTTTAATATCAGAAAAATATTGCAGATCTGTTCCATATGATGAAAGAACCCAACTGTAAGAGTATGGTCTATGGAAGTGTCATAGTTGCAGGGGAAGACTCAGAATTAAAATTGTATTTGCTTATTAGAGAAAGTTTCTTTAAAAGACAAGAGAAGAACTGTTTAATCCATTTGAAAAAGACGTCTGACAAGATGTCGCTCTGTGAGGTTTCTATTTTCTCTGGGTTAGATTTCTATGGGTTAGATTTTAGGAATTCTTGGAATCTAGAAATTCAAAGACTAGGTCTTCTTTGCAGTTAACCTACATGAGACTTCTGCCTCTCTGCTCTGGAGTAATATATTTGGCTTATCTTAGTTTCACCTAGATTCTGATTTTGCTCCAGCTGAGTCAATGATCACACTTTTTCAGAATTCATAAGGCAATATCCATCTGGCTTTAGAAAAAGCTATTTTTCCCCCCTTTACTGTGTCTTTCTGGGATGTAGTAAGAAAGAGGTTAAAGACAGACCCATTAAGATTCTTCCTGGAAACATGGTGCAGCCAAGGGACTACATTCAGCTCCCACCTTTGCATCCCCTCCATACCTGGGAAACTCCATGTGGAAAAAAGGGCTGCGGAACATTCCAGCAGGAAAGACCACCATATGGTGCCTTATTGAGTAGTATGAATGCACAGTCCAGGGGGACACATGCCAGCTAGAAGCAGAAAAAGAGAAATGAGAGATTGTATGAACTCCTTATCTCATACCTTGCTCCTTTCCTCCACTGGGCTTGCAAAAAATGTACAACTGTTCATACAGCAGCAGCAAATGATGAAATTCACATTATCTATAGTTAAAGGTGTTTGAAATAAACTTTCACTTGTTTACAGATTGTCAGAGCTAGTAGCTTAGCTTTCATACACATTAAGGGATTCACCCTCACAACTTCCCTGTCAAGTAAGTCAAGATTAGTAACCTCCTGTGAAGTTCTGCACAGAATACTTTCAGGCAGTGTAATGTCCCAAGCATGCCTGTCAATGCTGCCTGCCTTCTGAAGCATCCTATGTCCTGCCTGTGAGGTGACCCTGCCAGCATTCACATCATCACAGTGCTCTGCTGTTTGCTTTGCTGCTAAGTCCAGGAGAACCAGCTATTCCCCTTACTCAAAGGTTCATGGGTGAAAAGGTTCTTTTTTCAAGGGTCTGAGGCCTGTCCACAATGGTGGGGTTTTTTGGTAGCATGAGCTCAGGCTGAATATAAGACAGGCTGCCAGATTCAAGGCTTTTTTAAGCAGGATGCAGCAATGCAGCCTTGCAGCAAAGATGGACAACAGCATCTTGTCTTGCAAGAAGGAGAAGTGTTGCTGGCAGGTCAAGAGGTGATCATGCCCCCTGTTCAAGACTGGTGAAACCACATCTGGAAGTACTGTGTCCAGTTCTGCACACACACACACACCCGCCCTCCTTCCCCATTAAAAGAAAGATATAGATGTACAATTGGACACAGTCCTGAGTGGCCTGCTTTGACCAGGAGTGTTGTACTAGGTGATCTCTGCAGGTCCCTTCCAACCTCAGACCATGAGTGTGTGAGACTGTTATATTTTTCAGATCAGTATCTGACACTTACTTGTCCTGTGAGTGATGCTGAAGGAGTTTCAAGTAGGAATTTTCCCTTAGCAATTTCAAGCAAGCCACCACATTGAGGAAAAAACTGTCTTCATTTATCTCCAACTGAGGGAAAAGACAGGTAATGTGAGTGCCATAAGGAATGAACAAGGAATGAATTGGACAGTATGAAAAAGAGAAAAGTCCTACAGGTCAAAAAAGGGTTCATCGAAAGACAAAACAATGGAATACTTGTGGATTTTTCTCTCCCAGTTCTAAAGACCTTCAGTTTAAGATATGACAGGAATGTTATCTGCAGGCCAAACAGAACATACAAGCAGGTCAAAACCAATCTCTATCAGGCCAGCCACTCTAAGACAACAGCATCGGCAACAACATAGAAGCAATAGATAAAAGTTCTCTGGGCCTGTATGTTCTCAGAAAATGAACAGTAAGAATGTACATTGTTCCAGAGGCCAGAGCCTCTTTTAGCAGTGAACAAGACAGCAGTTGGTACAGGTAAACTGCCAATAATGAGGCAGGCATGTTTACATTATATAGCTCACATTCTGGTATTCCAGGTTCACTTTGGCAGTCTGGAGTATGTGAGCTGGATAGCCAATCTCCACTTGTAGTTTGGAAACCTAAAATCATAATAAACAAACGAACAAAAAGACACATGACCAACAGGAGGCTTTACCTTCTAAAAGTCCTTTTTAAACTCTATTTCTAAACAACCTAAATATGATCTGTGAATCAGCCTTTCAAAGTGACAGCTACTCTGTTTCAACAAGACATCTTCTCTTGCTACTCTGCTTTCTTAAATCAATGACCTGAGGCCTAATGCTGTTCTACTCTTCTTTTTCTTTATAGCACTGTTTTCTGGCATTGAGCTTTGTAGTCTTTAGCCTCTTTAGGTGTATAAAACTGAATTGCATCTCAATACAATTAATTCAAAGTATCCATGGACAAACAAACACTGAGCCTCTCTGTGCCTACACATCAATGTATGATCATATGGCATGATGGCACTTAGAAAACCACCTACAGTTTTCAGTGTGTGTAAGATATCTATTTAAGATTGTGTGCCTGTAGAAGCAGGTAGGAATATGTGAAGGTGCAAGCCCCTTCCATTCCTTCTCCAAAGGCTTCAGGGAAAGAAAGGCCTCAGTAACTTCTGCTTCTGCACGCACCAAGACTTTAGTCTCTTGGCGAGTCTGTTCATCCATCCACTCCAGCTGATCCAGTTGGCCATAGAGGGCATCTTGGATCTCAGAGAACATCTGCTCAGCCTGCAGTGCAGTAAAGAAGGCACAGTCAGAACTGCAGAAAAACATTGTTCAGGCTTAGCTACCATCTTCCCATGTTCCTGCAATTCAACCACAGAATAATTGGGGGAAAATTCCTCTTCTTCTGATGAAAGAAGAGATTTCAGTGTCTACAATGGTTTAGGCTTAAGTTATTTGGCATCCAGTCGTTCCTCACAGGGCTCATCATTCTCTCCCACACACCTTTTCATCTTGCCTGTCACAGTAACTAAGAGGGAAACATAATTCTTTTTCATTCAATTCCTGTTGGGATAGGAATGAACCAAATGATTGCCCCACTTCTTGAGTGAAATGAAAATTCAGTATCCACCAGTATTTCATGCTGGTGTCTCCCTTTCCGAAGTTATGGCAATCTGTCTCTCTTTCACAAAATTGTTTTGTTCATTCAGCTTTGTGCTTCACTACATGTAGTCTTAGTTTTCCCATT
>VYZV01042817.1:0-12282 GCA_013401275.1 Pandion haliaetus | reverse complement strand
AACTTATTTACCCTTCTCACTTTCTACACTGCAAACTCCTTATAAAACCTGGGGCCTACACTAACTTCCCTCAAAAGAAAAAGGAACTCTGATCCCCAAAGGAAAAAAAAAGAAGGTGTTCCTTTTACTCAGAATGTTTTGGCATTGGTTTGTGTCTGTACAGCTGGTCATATGATGGCTTAATGGCTTTGCAATTGAAAATGTTATTTAAATATGTCAGATTGGTGATGAATATTGTTAATACTAACTGTCATTCCAGGAAGCACAGTGAGATTGTATGCATTTGTAGGGCTGTCATAAGTGTTGGTGCTGCACACATGACTTTGCTAACAGTTGAAAGAAAGATACTAACAGCTATTTTAGCATTGATTATTCTAGCAATGACAGCAATGTCTTGTTCTGTCATCTTTCATTCCCAAAAAAGGAGGGGAAGTGCGTAAGTACAGGAACAGGTAAAAAGTTATAAAACCTACACATTATTTTGCTGCCTTGATGTGGTCTTAAGTTGGCATGTCAAAAAAAAGAAGGATGAAGCTGAGCTCTGCTTGAGGGTTAAGAGGATGAATACCTACAAGTGTCTTGGTCTGCTGAGGGAAAATTTCTTGCACAATCATCTGCCCTAGAACTGGCTCAAAGAAAGAGGCGGTATCAGTCAAGCACTTCCTCCAGCGCTCAGCTGCAATCTGTAAGAACAGAAGAGGAGAGAGACATATGAGAGTGAGGACAAAGAGATAGGAAGACAGTAAAAAGATATGTAAACACGTGCAGTCAGTAGCATATATGCTGCTATCTAAAAATGCCAGTAGTGAATGGTAATGTAGTTCCATTTAAGCTACTTCAGAAAACTTTAATCAAGTAAAACATTAATTTCCTTATGATTTACTCCACTTACTTTCACACAAGATGAAGATTCATATGCTAGCTGAGACAAATACATAGAAGAAAGTTGACCATCTATGTATTGTTCTTACCCTGTGATACAGTGCACTTAGGTCTCTAAGATTTTGGGTGTCATGTCTACTCCTGCATTTCTTAGAGGAAAAGGAAGCAAGCATTTAATGGCCTAGTAAGAGTAGTTTTCCTTCCTAAATCCATCCAGACAAGACATCAAGAGAACATCTAGAAGGTACATCCTAGGGTGTTCAGCTGCTGGTCAGGCTGAAGAAGATAGTTAAAGGCTAACTCACCATTCTAGATCCCAGTTTTCCGTAAAGAATCTTAGATAACTCCAGGCGTGCATCTTGGAATTGACTGTCAAGGGCTGGGGAGAGATTCCCAACCAGACAAACAAGCATATAAATGTGAAGGACCCTGTAGGAAAATGACATTTAAAAAGACTGAAGATTGAAGGCTAGTCATTATAAACACAGAGGCATGGCAAGTGTCAGGAATAATTTGAGGCAGAGGAACCCTAGTAACCTGAACAATGACAACAAAGTACTCTGACTGGGCTACACCTGGGGCTATCAAAGGAGGACATGACTCAACCAAAGAAACTCTTTCCCCAGAACACCATGAAGACTCAAGGGGTAATTGCCTGCTGGGCCACAGGTTTCTTTATGGGAAGCAGGAGAAAGAGCATTTTTAGGACTGGGTGAAACTTATTATAGAATATTTTGAGGGGTCTGTGGGATTCTGTGAGACTTATTATGAAATGTTTATGGGAAGGACCAAAGGCAGGGAAAGGGAAGGATCATGGTGGATTGGGGGGAACATGCATGGGAAAATGGGGAGGAAAGGTGGTAAGAGGGAATGGTTGAGCGTAAACTTGTGGCAAGTGTAAACTTGTGGCAAGTGTAAACTTGTCTGTCTGATTCAGCCCTGCATGTGATCACCGGAATCTGTTATATCTTATTAAATGCTATTCTTAAATAACATTCTACTCTCTGTGTGTGGAGATGGGGCTGGATACTGGAGAGACAAGGAGCCTGAGAGTTGCCTACAGGAGGGACTTTGGTTCAAGCTAGCTGCTGGAGAGAGCAGGTGTCTGAGAGTTGGCTATTGGAGAGACTAGCTGTTTGGACCGGCTACTGGAGAGATCTGCTTGTAGATGCATGTTTGTGACAGGAAGAGACCAGAGTACCAGCAACCAAAGTAGGGCTGCAAGACTTAGGGGCTTATATATCCAGGTGCCAGCAGTTGTGAAAACCTGGGGATCTGGCACCAGCTTCTGGACAGACTGAATGTCTAAGACCAGCTGTTGGAGTGAATCCATACTGTGTGTGTACATACATATATTTCACTAGTATAGACCAATCCTGATCAGCTGGGGAGGAGCAATAGGATGAGGCTCTCTGAGCTGTTCATGTTTGTATGAGTGCTATGGGTGGGTGGGTGCCAGTAAAGGCACTGTGTTCCATCTTTGTTGATCTGTGTGACGCACATATATATATATGTGTGTGTGTACATATATGGTGCATGCATGTGCAAGCCTATTGGGAATATATGCTAAGCCTTAGTACCGGTTAAACCTATGGATGTAGAGCCACAGCAGCCTTGCAATTGTTAGGCTACTAGATTCAGCAGCCTCTAACACAGACCTCTTTGATTTATGGTATCTGAAGTTAATATTTCTTGAGGCATGAACAACTACAACCATAGATATTGACTCCTACCTTTCCTTGTGCCATTGTTCAATGAGCTGTGACATGCCTCTTAAGTAATCCATGTCATGCACTGCAATTGGCTGAGACAGGTTCAGTGGCATAGGATGGAAGACAGCCCGGAGACATGACAGCCAGTCAATAGCAGGTGCCTTTTCCTAGAAGTAAAACAAAGCTTACATGCTGAACTATGAATCTAAATAATAGGGAAACTGGGATAGTCTCTCTGGTACTGTTAAGAGATGCTTTCAACAAGTAAAACTGTTTTTATGATGTGCATATTGATTATAGTAGAAAAGGAGAATTGACTTTTTTTAATTGCATTAGCACTGGGGAGGGGAGAGAGTTTTGGGCCTGAAAAATTCATCTGCTGTCAACAAAAGATGTTAAGTTAATAAATTATTTAAAACTCAACAGACTTCAAGTGTAAGTTGCAAGGGAATGGCATCTAAATAGAGTGTCTCACATCTCTTTTGATCCAGATCTTCAGAATGTGAATGTAACATGTAACAGGTTCTAAGGAATAGATACCTGTAGCTCCCTAATGGTAGTGCGAAAGAACAGCATCCCCCTCTGCTGTCTTTCCTGCAGCGGGGTGACAACTCGCTGGAGGTTAGAGATGAAGGACAAGGTAAGGGAAAAGGAATCAGGGGGACCATCCTGTGGCCCTCCAAGTAGGCTCCCCAGTTTCTTCAAATATGAGAGATACACACGGAGAACCTGCAATACAGAGCATGTGACCAGTGGGAGAAACATGACTGAAAATTAGTCATTCCATTCATCCATCCATCAATCCATCTTGACCATATAAGTGTCAATCTTTCAAAACCATTGCAGCCCCATCCCTAAAACTGTCTTCTTCATTGCAACATCTTTATGTAACTATTCATGTGGAACACAGTTTGCCAAGTACAGCTGCTCTTTCAAGGAAGAACACTGAATTCCCAAAAGGTTATTTTTGTCCCAGCTTACAATTACATTAAATACTGGAATCATTTTAGAGCTGTAGGCTGGCCATCTCTGGAGTCGAAGGAGAGAGATGCAGAGATGCAGTGATATACTGAGCCAGTATTTCTGATGGAGAGAAAATGCCAGCTTCTTTCTGCTATGTTCATGAGGTATCAAAGGAACGCTTGTGATTAGTAGACAGGCTTATTTTTTTGAGGACTCTTCTGAAAGAGTCAGACTGAGAAACTGAAATTAACTCAGTTTTTATAAAGTTCAGAAAAGTGACAGAGCTGTGATGAAATTAACTTTGTTATAATAACTCCCAAGGTCAAAGAGCTTGTTTCCCCAGCTTAGGTTAAAACATTTTAAAATAACTTTTAAAATGCTAGCTACCCCTCCCCCAATACACAGATTTAAAGTTATAAAGCCTTACTTTGGACAAGAACATTTTTTTTTAAACATTCATTCAAGGTGAAACCTAGAGAGAAGCCCAGGTTCATGTTACTTATTAAATACAAATTAAAACTGTAACGTTCTGTTTCTACACTAGAAGTTTTAAACCTGGCATCTAAAAATGGTTTACATTTTACAAACTATCTTTCCAGAAAAGTGGAGAGTTTTGTAAAGAATTCCTTCTGGAGACATTTTCAGAGGTCACTGACCGTAACCCATGGAAACAGACCACTCTGAACCAGGAGGCAATTCAATGAGATCTCTACACCAAATAGCTATTTTTACCTTTCTTCAGCCTCTGATATGTTACCTCAAGATAATTTTTCTTTTTGAATTTACTCTCAGGTGGCATCTCAAACTCAGGATGGTCAATCTGCAAAAAGGAGTAAAGAAAAAATATCTTGTTATTTCCAGAAACACCGGAAATGTGAGGATATGCCCAACAGGCTTTGTTAATTTCTATGTCAGAATTTGAAATGTTAATAAATTGCTTTTACTTCTGGAAAATTTTTGCTAAGTAATTTTGTGGATCTATCATATTCTGCATCTCATTTACAAGCTCATTACAAATCTGCAGTGACTGATATTCAAATGTAAACCACATTGTTAAATATTTCTACATGGCGCACTGGCTTTGGCTGGGATAGAGTTAAATTTTTTCATAGTAAATAGTATGGGGCTGTGTTTTGGATTTGTGCTGGAAACAGTGTTGAGAATTCAGAGATGTTTTAGTGTTAGATGTTTCATTTAGATGTTTTAGCCCTGAGCAGGGCTTACACAGAGCCGAGGCCTTTTCTGCTTCTCACCCCACCCCACCAGTGAGCAGGCTGGGGGGCGCTAGAAGCTGAGAGGGGACACAACCGGGACATCTGACCCCAACTGACCCAAGGGATATTCCATACTATATGACATCGTACTCAACAATAAAAGTGGGGGTGAAGGAGGTTGGCCAGGTTGCCATTTCTTGGGAACTGGCTGGGCAGTGATTGGTTGGTGATGAGCAACTAGAGGGTTTTTGCATCACTTCTTTTTTTTTCTTTCTTATTTTTCTTTTAATTATCAATTTGTCTTTTTCTCAACCCATAAGTTTTCACACTGTTACCCTTCTGATTTTTCCCCCCATCCCACTGGTTGGGGAAGTGAATGAGCGGCCCTGTGGTGCTTAGCTGCCTACCAGGTTTAAACTCCAACAGTGAGCTGCAAAATACATAGTACACTATGTGTATTAGACACATAGCACTTAGAGTCCATTATTATACTAGTCATACCCGTGAACATAAGAAAACCTTCCACGACAAAGTAAAATCTACACTGTCAGGCAGAAGAGATGAGAGAAAGTAAGCAATTTATTCTTCCTCATCTGCTCATTTTCCAGAAATAAGGGCTTTTTATGTAATAAGATCAAGAAGTTTATTGAAAGCAGGAAAACTTTCTTCAGAGAACATAGGCTTAACTTGAGGAAGCCTGGGTCTCATGGGCTGTGTAACTGATTCTTTATTCCCACTGTTTCCTGATAATTTTCTTTCTTTAGTCCTCTCACCTGAATAATATTGGTCTTGAGGTCAAAAGGACTAGGTCCCACATGGACTCTGAAAAAGGGAAAGGTGCTGTATCTGCCCATGAGAGTCTGAAGAGTTTCATTAAAATCTTTTGCTTTCCCCACACCTGTGATATTCCATCCACCAACCTAGAGAGGGAGAGAGACAGCATGACAGCAGGTGAGAAAAACACTTTTTTGATCCATATTTTAAAAATATTTTTTTCACTCCTATGAGCTCAGTCATTATGACAACTGAGAAGCAGCAAAGCGAATAGTAACAGAGGAAATTCATGAAGATTTCTACATACCCTGTTGGCTTTAAAATGGCATGTTACTTTCACTTAAGCAAAGCAATGAACTGCAAAATGAAACAGGGAAAAGGAATGATAATTATCAACAGAACGAGGTGTACAGGAAAAAAGCAGAAGGAGAGAGAAAAGAGGTCTCAATTTTCAAAAGCCATCCAGAAAGACAACCAGGGATCAGGGATTACAGGTCCCACCTCCCTGACAAGCAGATTCACAGGTAGGCCCGCAGTCACTGTTTCTTCTGCTGGAAGGTTCTGCATCCTCCCTGGAGACAGGGCATGAATGTCCTTTGCTAGCAGGAAGATGTACAACCCTCCCTGGCACTGAGAGGAGTCTCCCAGAATGGAAAGAGAAGCATTTTCCTCTTTAAACAAGCTCCCATGAAGCCTGGAGTAGTAGATGGCCATCAGATCTTAGACACAAAAATTTCACCCATTTTGCAACATGTTCCCGGACCTGTAAGTTGGATCCTACTGAACTGAACTTCTGAGATTAGAAGTGATCCCTCTTTGCAGTCTTGGTTGTTGTACAGTCCTAAAGTAATATGTAAGGTCATGAGGAAAGATTCAGGTACCTGATGTCAGAAAATCAAATCTTGAAGCCACATTTAAAGCTAGAAGATTTATCACTTCGAAGTTGTGCTGTGAACCATGAGCTTATTTCACTGCCAGATGCTAGCAAAATTCCACCATGTAGGACCATATGACCCTAAGTTCACACTTTCCTTTTTCCTGCAGGAATTATCATCTTCAGGGAGAGGAAATAACACAAATATTCACCTGATTTAGGAGGTCCTTCAATGGTTGAGCTCCTTGGGATTCTATCCCTTGGGTATCCATGCAGGATCGATAGAACTGGATTGCTTTCTCTTTAGCTGAGCCTCTTATCCCTAACTGTGGGGCCTCTGAGGAAAAAAAAAAAAGATTAAAAACTACAAAAGTGGTAAAAAAAAAAAAGTTGGGGCAGTATTAGAGCAGATAAGGGTTGTAAGAAAACATTACACTGCACTTTGATTCAGAACAATTCAGTAAATACATTCACACTTCCCACCGTCACTCAAAGCAAGAGACCTTCTTCTGCCATGACTCTTCCTGAGGCCAAGTACGTGAGTTTCTTTGCATGGAGACAGGAGCACAACAGGAAGGTGGTGCATACCTAGGCTTCAGTCCCAGGTGGAGTCAGGACACATGACCAGACTGCACATTCAGACAAGCACAGCAAAAAGGGTCTACTTTTACAAGGCAACAGGAAAATTATTTGGGTAGCTGTCAGAATTTTAAAGCGTTACTTTAATCTGTTGCACTTAGCAAGGGGAAATAAAATGTTTAAAATGCAGCTATTGTAATATGACATGCTCAAGAATAAATCTGTACCTGTAATGATAGAAGAACAAAGAGACTGGACTCAGTCCCTGTTAGGAATGATTGTGCTCTCAGTTATTGGTATTCTCAGCTCTGAGTGAGGAAGATGCTGAAGGTAACACACCAATCATCTGTCCCTACCTAAAAGCNTGCTTGAGTGTTTGCCTTCCCAGCTGCCACAGGCATATTTGTAGAAATCCTCACAGGGGTCTACAGTCTCATTCCTAGAATTCAGGAGTTTGGCCAACAGTTTAAGACCCAGCTCGGCATCACAGGATCCTGGGCAGGAAGAAAATAGGAGAGAACTGAGCAGTGACAGTGGAGAGTGAGAACAACTCCAAACAAAAAAAAAAATTAGAACTTATCTCTGGGACATTTCCCCAGAAAGATTTATTTTTGGTCCAAACTCCTCTGCACGCAGATTGTTGAATTCCTTCTAAGTTTTCACTGAATATGAAACAAAGTGTGTTCTGTCTTTCACTTCACAAGAAGATTGCCTTTACACTTTATAAGGGAGATTCTTTAAATAAAGGGGAGGTAATATGTCCAGAGATGGTGTCCTCTGTTCATACTATCTAGGCAGTCACAGGTTGGATTATTCTGCCTTCTCAGTGTATTTTCTCTGAATCAGCCAATTTTGGCCAAATGATAAACAAGAGGCAACTGATGGTGTCAACACATGAAGCAAAAGAAGGACATCACACAGAGAAAGTAAGGAGGCAAGTTTAAAATGTGGAGGGAGATGTTCAAGCATGAGAAACATTTCTTAGTGATGTCATTTGCTAAAACAGGACAAAGACTTTCTAGCACACCTTGCTTTGATCTAAAACTCCCTTTATCTAAACTGCTGCAAATCACTGGGTATGTGTTCTCATTTTGGTTCAGTGTCTTGTATCAACTATTTACTGAAATAAGCCACTTCTTGTAAATCAAAGTAAGACTTTCCATACTATGGTTTCAACAGTTGACATGGGAGGAGATAGGCAGAGTGGAAACAGACAAGATCTAAACTAACAGTTTTTCCTTGGTCTCTGTAGCGAACAGTCTCTAACACATAACAGTGGCTAAAGAAAAGTGCTAAGTGAAGAGTCAATAATGTTTAATTTGGAGCAGGGAATGTCTGTATCCACCAATATAAATGTACCTTCAGTACTGAGCATTCTATATGCATAAACTTTTACATGGACCATTCTGCAGATAGTTTTTTAGCATATTTGAAAGGCAAATTAACATTTCTGGTTCATGCTTACAGCTCCCCCGTTAGCAAGAGACTATGACTTTTCTTTCTACACTACTACTGCACTGGTCTGTGCTAGAAAACTAGGACTACAGTTATTAAGTCAGAGATGGAAAGGTGGAAGAGGACCTCCAAATCTCAGGTTCAGTCCAGTTTCCTGAAGTTGACTACAGACAGAACATGACATGATGATGAGATGCAAAACAATATAAAGATGCTCTCCCTCAAAACTGGGCCCAGGCATATTAAATGGCAGGCAGTGAAGGAGGACAGGTGTGGGTATCTCTCACCACTATGACCCAAGGAAAAGGCAGAACAGTGTACCCTTTTTACAAGTGGTGTTAAGATTCTTTGAGATTCTGAAGTCTGATTCTTAACACAGATGCTAAGCCTAATACAAAATGGAGGCAGATAGGAGAGAAAGGGGTCCTACAAGGGGTGTGGATGAAGAAGCAGGGAAAAGGATATCCCATGTTATACCTAGACCACAAGTCATCATGAAGTAGGTGATAAGCAGTGTAAGGCCAAGGAGAGTACTGAGAAGAAGTGTACACAGGAGTAGGTTTTTCCCCTGAAGGCATCGTTCTCTCTTTGCACCTGCTCTCAGCTCCTGGTCACAGGTCTGAAGAGAGAAAAATGAGACAAAGAGAAAAAAATGAAGAAAGAAAAATTCATATTAAAGTTAGCACTGGTAATATACTCCCTCTTCCACCTAATCTACTAGAAAATCACTCACAGGACTAGTGCCAGAATACTAATAGTCATCCAAGTCATCTAGGTGACTGTACCCCCAGGGGCTTTCTCACCTCCTTCGTTTCCTTGTCTTTTCCAACTACAGCTGTTGCACAGTGTTATGAATTATGCATCAAAAAGCCACCTTGCCATGAGGAGGCCTGTCCATCCATAGTTCCTTCTGGTTTATGGAATCACCTTGCATATACGTCCTGACGATACCAAAGCCTTTTTGAGCCCATAAAGCCAATAACAGGATGGCTAGGTCTGGTGGTTCTTTATTCTGTTAAGGTCTGGTGATCTGAGCAATAATTTCAGATCTCTCATCAAGAAATAACTGCTGCATCCTAAGCCTTCTAGTCCAGTTCAAGTGGGAGAAAAGATTTTCCCTATTCTAAAAACTGCAGTAAGCCATATGTCACAAAGAACATCTTATATACAGACAGATTTTCTCTCACTTAAATTTAGTTGTGTTCATAATCTAGGTGTGTCTTTTTAGTCAGTGGGGAAGGCTAGGCACCTTATGAGTACAGCTTCTATTTTAGACATCTGTCTTAGGATGAGCTGAAGCATCCTCCAGAGTTACCTGTCTTTTTCTCCATTGACTGCAAAGGAAGCTAGATGACTATGTTAGGATACACACCTAACGTCAACCTGGGTAAAGTTAGATTAAATGACATTTATTCTGAGTGTCCACTGCTTCTGCCTACTTTGATGTACATAAGACTGGAGAACAGCAGATTACTGTACTGTCCCCACAGCCTCAAGTTTAGGTCTCTGTGCTCAAGCCTGATTCTCTGATAAAATAAATGTGTTTGAGAAACCTTGACAGGCCTTGGAGCACTTTGAGAAAAAGCTAGAAGCAGCCTCGGTGGAGGTGCCCACTTCTTCACTTGGGAGCTGCTGCTTTTTTCAGCTTTCATGTGTGATCTCCATCTGAGCTATGCTGCAGCAGCAGCCATGCTTATGGCTGGCCATGTACCCCATTGATCTGGGTCCTGACCTCAACCTACAGACTTGATTCTGCAGGTTTGACCTTGGACCTGCCTCCTCACAACAGACCTACCTGGCATTCTACACTCTTGGTTGACCCTGGCTACTGTCACCAGACCCGCCTCACCCCCCCCTCATTCCCATACTGTGGGGGTGCACCCCTTGCTGGTAAAGTCATTACTTCTTGCCTGCCTTGTCATGACTCTCAGGTTCTAGATTGTCTTCCCTTGTCTGCCCTTGCTGCTCCCTCACATGCAGCAGCTAAACTACATTTGTCATCATGCTCAGTATCTATCTTCTTTGCCATAAAACCAGAAAACATAGAACTTTTAAAAAAACACAAGGAGAAATGAAGCAAAATCCTGCAAGAATTAAGCATATACCCCTTCACCTGAGGAAGGGCTAAGGAAATTAATGTCTGCTGTTAATCATCTTGCCTAATATACTGTGTACAATTCCTGTACAAAAACATCAACAGAACAGAAAACACAGAAAAACAGACCTAATTTTGTATCTTTCAAATGTGCATTTTATTCAGTCATGAACAGAAGCCTCTCAAAAGCATATATCAGCTTACTTGACTCATGGAAATTGCTAACAAGAGTTAAATACCCAACTGCTTTTCTCCCTTTAACATCCTATTCTCCTGACTTCTTTAGGCAGGATAGACAATAACTAAATGGAGAGCAAGTACATACAAGTGAATCCAGGTGTTAAAAGGTGCTAGATACAGAACATGATCATACTGGCAAAGTACATCGTAGAAAATATAAAGGAGGAAGTCCAAATTCCTTTCATGTGCCCCTCTAGTAAAACACTTTAGCTTTTACTCCTCAGGCAGAGAGTAAGTGTCGTGACCTAACATTATGGCAGGGAAGTGAGCAAAGGAAAATTTGCTTGGCTGAAAAGGAAGAAGAACAAGTATTCTTCAACTTGCAAGCCCTCATCTCTCACCATTTAGGAAAGAGTGAATGATTTACATTCACAATGCTCCTGACTTCTCTGTCGCAATAGACCTTGTTTTTCACATTGAAAATCTGGCCTATTCCTACTACGAAAAAATTTTGCAATTCTTTGGTCTCGTGTCATCAGAGGACATCTGTTTCTCTCTTTTGAGTACTAAATGGCATGGCTGTGGGGATACTAAAAAGAAATTGGTATTTCCAGACTGTCACTGCAATTTTTGCCAAACTTCTGGTTAACAGTAGGTTGATATCGGGTGGATACTTTATGTTCCTTTTGAAATGGAAAATGGATCAAATTAAAAAATCTGTAAGAGAACTAGACTGTCGCCCTCAAGACTCCAATGTGAAACAACTAAAGAAGTACTTGGCTGACAACAGCATACCCCAAAAGAACAGCACACCCCAAAAGAAGAAACAGGGCAGTGGAAATTGGTTTTGTACCTCTACTTAGAAACTGGATTAAAGTCTGTATGTTGTGAGCCATAAGGATAAAAAGTGTTCTTCAAACACTTCACCTTCCATAAGGAATGCCTTTCTAATCTTGTCTCTGTTACTGGGGATGGATTTGAGAGAACTTGTGGACCTACATAAACAGAGAAAAAGAGGAGGGCAGTCATACTTAGTTGTCCCTTATATCTTTGTCATGACAACAGCTTAAAGAAATCTAGACAGACAAATACCTGCTCTTTCAGTACTCTTATAAAGATACTGACCTGCGCAATATCCCTGTCAGCTTCTTTATCTAGTATGAACTTCACTTTTATGCCACAAATGGACTAAGTGGTTCACAGGCACTGAAATACAGAGCCTTTCCTGATTCAGTGATCCTTGTTAAAGAAAATGCTCATTTAACTATATGGAACTGGAGGTGGGATATAAAAACTTCCAGGGCACAGGTTGCAGGAGCATTACATAGCTTGCAGGAAGCAGAAGCACTTTATGGTGGTATGTTTTGAGGCTTGGTTGCCTCATCCAGCACACTCCATATAAAGAGACAAGTGAATAGTTTGAACAAGCTTGTGGAAAAGGATAAAGAGCCTTTAATTTCTGACAGAGCTTTTCCATATGGGCCTCACTTTTGAGTAAGTGAGAAGAATGATTAGTATTTGCATGAAGTTGAAGACGAATGCAATTTCCAGTAC
>VYZV01042815.1:254-10600 GCA_013401275.1 Pandion haliaetus | reverse complement strand
GGTGAGGAATTTACATCCAGCGAGAATTAAATGTTGCAATGGTATTAACACAAAACGCACATGAAAACTGTTCTGTTCCATCAAGATTACAAGCCAAAAAAGTCTGAACGGTGGCCTACTGTATTTGGTAAAATAATCAGTATCAATAAGATACTACCCTATAAAACATGATCTTGAAAATAAAAGTTCCTAAAAATAGTAGTGACAGGTAAAACACGAGTCCAAGTTGTTTATGGTGTGACAGGAAATAGGCACATAAAAAGAAAGAAATCTGTCTCATAAATATTCTATAACCTCATCATGAAAAATCTTCATTTAAAAAGTAATTTAAAAGAAAGCCTTCCTTCTCAGCCCAGACTAACCTCAAAAAAGAATTATAAAAGACACAGTAAATATACCTTTGGACTAGAGGAGCTCTAACAGTCCTAGCCCTAACAGTCAAGTGCAACAAAGCAGCTGCCTGAGAAACGAGGCCTAAAATACAAACTACGACTAACTTCACGTCAACCAAAGTCTCTTATGCAACCGCATAAATTCACCGTATCGTGGGAACAGCGCGCATTAAGATGTAAACATGCTTGAAACTTTGCTGCAACCCAAAAAAACAGTAAGAGGCAGCACGACAGAGTGCAGCAGAACTAAGGGCAGAAGGGAAGAACAAACAAGGTGTAGCTAACGAATGCTTCATGTAGGTTTGCTTGAGATAGAGGAAAAAAACCCATTTGCCCTAATCACTGTTTTCTCCATTTCTCACAAAACTGAAAATTAATTTTACTTGACCTTTAAATACGAGGTAGCAAACTTCCTTTACAGAAACATGGGGGATTTATAAGAACTGTAGTTTATTCCCTTCTCCTGACGCCTATGCTGCTGGCCCCTGCTGTGAGAGGTCTCATTGTACAGTGTAGTTCAAGAACTGCTGCTCTACAGCGTGCTCCAGAAACAAGGCTTTCATAAATCCAGTTCAGTCCCACTGGCAGTGGGCAAAAGCAGACACAGAAACAACAATGGAAAGCAGAGACAGCTAGCAAATTATATTTCTGGAAAAAAAATCACTAACGACCCCTTTTTAAATTGAACCAAGTATTTCAGCATAGACAAAAAACAAAACACATTTATGAATTACTACCAACTGAAGAAAAATATGGTTCCTGATTGTACTCGGAAGAAATATTTCTCTGTCTGGACTTGAGAAAGAACAAAAATTAAAATGTGCATTAATTCAGTCCAAAGCACTATTACTTAAAACTATAGCATATCAACAAATTTGAAATGAGCGCCTTAGGTTTGATGTACAAATTTCACAGCCTATCACATTCAGCAAACACAAGCCTAAACTTCGAGCACCATCCTCAGACTTCACTTAACAAATGAAAGATCTTCAAACTGCTTTTCTGAAGAAACACAACACCAAAAAAAGACAACTGCTCAAATATGAACCTGAACCTATCTTCCGCTTCTCTTAGTGGGCACATCAAAGCAAATAGGTTTTGACATATACAAACAAATTAACTTAGTTCTAAGTACCAAAGCAATTAGTTCTCCCTGAAAAAACTCATTTGTTCCTATGAAATACATAACCTCCGTTCTCATGTCGCACTGTTAATATTACTATTTAATATTCTCCCATATACTAGTTAAACACTTTTAGATATCACAGTGACAGTACTTTTAACATACCTCTGACAACCTTCACAACTCCCCTTATCCATGCACACCATAAACAGTTTAATAATACAGTAAAACTGGCTACTTAATGACTCTTTGCAAGCTGGAAAAAAAAAAAAAGATACCAAGAACAAAGCCATATTCTAGGATAGTATGTCTCGTCTCTTGTTGAACTATACCAAAAGACAATTTCTGTCCAAAAGAACAGCTAAAAAGTCTCCCCATTTCCTCCGTTAAAAGTTTTTACCTCCTTAAGCAGAAGGAAGGAGGTTAACAGGAAGATCCCTGAATGGGAGAATTTAGACTGCGCACTGACTACTTATCTAAGGTATAATGTTTCCATTAATCACTCAGATTGCAGCCAATAACTAAACAGCACATAATCTCAAATGCCAGAATACTGAAAGGCTCAAGGTGAATCACTTTGTTCAAGGATTGTGCTCAGTCTTGGCACCAAATTCATAAAGAAGCTTATCTTTAAGACCTGCAAAGCTCTGTGACATTCAGAGCCAAATCAGGGAACAGTGTAACTTTATTTTACAATTGTTAATGATCAGGAGGCAGCAGTGCTAATGTTCTTCTTTCCTCATCAAGAGAGACAGCATACCTTTAGCCACCATTTTATAAATCAGTTTGGAAGTAAACATATGAGGAAAATTTAAGAAGTAAGTTTCAGGAGTCTGTTTGAAATTGATTACAGATATTCTTCTCTGAAGTATTTGCAAGCTTTATGAAGATGACTTTACATACCAGTCTCTTCAATTTCTTTGATTGTGCTAAACAAGATATAGCATGTCATACAAACACTACAGGACAGCCATTAGACCAGCAATACAAATAGCTCCTGTCTGGCACAAGAAGCGTTGCAGATTATGGTATTTCATGTTTCCAAATTTTCTTTGGGAATAACAGGATGGAATGGAAAATCTGGATGACCATGTCTCTCTCCTGGGGTCTCAAATGATGCATCACAACTTTGGGAGCTAATTACATACACTGCCACATAAGCATTCTCAAGGTAAGCACCACTATGGAGGCAATTCTGAACTGTTCAGTATTTATAGCTGCTGGTATTTGCAGCATTTAGAAAGACAAGCGTGAGGTTACAGTATTTCAGCGGTTTTCATATATATCCAGGCTGATTATTCAAGAAAATTTCAAATTTTTTTAGACTATCCTATGATGTGAAGTAGCAATCTTCTGCAATAGCAATAAAATATAAATGAACAGTTTTGCCAGATTAAGTGGAAGTTAAGGTCTTGAGACTCTTAATTAACAGAATTAGCTTGAAGCCCTATGTAAAAGAAAATAACGGCTATAATGGCATGTCTTGTCCAGGACTCAAAGGAATGCAAGAAAAACAAAGTAGCTGTGAGGTAAAAGCAAGATGAGCAAAAGCATCAAGAAACGTTCAATAAAGTCTCTGTTACAACTGCTAATAAGGAAAAGAGGAACACCCAGTCCAACAGGCAGAAGATGTGATTTCTTATCATCTTTAAAGACATTATTTTGAACAGATAGGTGTGACTGTAGACGTCAGTCTCTTGTGAGGGTGGATTATCTCTTTCCATCTCCCACAAAGGACACACTAACTTGACTTGCTCTAGGGAAGATCTGGTTTCCAACACATTAGAATGATGGAATTTGGAGGGACCACCTTACTTGTGTCACTTTGCTTAAAGACTGCTGAAATACAAATTGGGATGAAAGATTTTCTTTAAGTAGCTAAAAAAAAAAAAAAAAAAAAGACAAAAGGATCTCTTTTCAGAGCAGCACTTTTAAAAGAGAAGATACCAATGCCCTTCCAATTCACACAAGCCTACCACATAGGCTTGTATTCTCAGATTCATGCCAAGTTGTTAGTTATAACTACACTTCTACATTTCTTAAAGAGAACATTTCACATTGGGGAAAACTTTAATACAAGTTTGAATTAACACATACAGTCAAATCAAGTGTATGTTAATATTGCTTTCTATCCAAAAGCTGTGATAAAATCACAGTTCAAAGTTCTTGACAGTCTGTTTCATCCTAAGCACTTCATGAAGGATTCTGCAAAGTGGGAAAAAACCCACAGGTAGTGATGGAGAGAGCTCTTACTCAAAACCTAATTATCACCTCCGACATCAGCAACAGTAATGCAGAAATTACTGGCAAATTGATTCCTGAATAAGTTCTCCCTTCTGTCAAGTTTTCCACAACAAAGAAGTCCCTCTTTAAGCTCTCTATGGTTAGTTTGATTTAGAAGAATAGGGAACAAACTCAGGTTATTGATTCTTACCTTCAGTCCTGTTTTTTCATCATCACTACCATTATTTGTAGATGGTGTTTCATCCCCTTGCCTGGAAACCAAGACAAAATCTTCACTGTTAAGAGTGGATACCGAGTCTGAAGAGACACTGATTTTTCCAACAGAAGCCTTGTCATCCATGACTTAAAAAGGAAGTTCGATTCATGAATGAGATTAAATATGTTATAAACTCCTGAAAAACAAAAATCATAAAAATACTTATATAAAACTTCATGCTAAAATGCTCAAACGTTTCTTTTCAGAAACCTGCTGACTAGTTATAAAAAGTAACACATCTGACAGCATAAACAAGTTTTAACTCTTCTGTCAGTGTACACTCACAGTCCTGCTTTGGTTTTGCTAAGAAGCACGCTATTATTAGAGTACTGGTTTCTATAGCTCATAAAAGGGAAGTTAATAAATCTTTTTGCAGTATTTCATGATTATGTCAGGCACCATTTTCTACACATAGCACAAAACAGGCCTTTGGAACATACACTACGCCTGCTGACATATTATTAAGGCCAGAACTATAAAGTCCATTTACTTTCTTCAGATAATCTGTCTGCCTTCACCTATATTCGTGCAAAAATTACTTTTGTAGCTATCAGAGCTCACTGCATGCTGCAGTCACATTCTTTTCCCCCAAAACAAGAGTTAGATCTAACTCTTGATATTTTGTGGTAAGGATGCTCTAAAACCTTGGGACATGCAGCTTTTTATGAATCTATGCTGAATCTTCTGTACTGTAAGGAACAATAAAAGACAAGACTTCCAAGAAGCAGGAAGAACAGCGTAGGCTGGATCAGTACTGAGAATCAGAGCCAACAGAGGATTTTAAAAAGCTGGTACTGGCACTGAGAGGCATCTGAAGAAAGGAACAAAAGGTGAAGTTCAGCTGCACACCTTGAACTTTACAGCACAGATTCTCAGAATCCATGGCTCAAAACAGACTGCTGTGATAAAAATGGGTGATTAAATTTCCCAGAAACCCAAATATACCCTTATCACAACGGCTCGAGTCTTTACATACTCCCAAGCATGACCAAACCCAAGTGCTTTTTCAGCCTCAAGTTCTGCCTTCCATTTGCTGCAGCACTGTCCCAACCTGGCTTCCAACAGAGCAGCCAAACAATGGGGAAACCTGGCATATCCACAAGCACGCCTCATCGCATTCCTCCCTGAACCAAGAACAATGCACCAAAAATAGCAAAGCCTGCTTTTATTTCTATCAATACCCTTCTCTCCACAGCCACCAATATGACATGAAACCTGCCAGGAGGACAACAGGTTTGGTTTTTTTTTCCTCTGGGTTATTTTTAACCTGATTACTTTACCAATCGAGTCGCTTCACGGTCCTGAAACATGTTTCACTGGACAAGTGAGGCAGTACGAAAGATGAAGAATGGATGTGGGTTCCTCATGAATAACAATATACCTATGATTATTGGGTTTCATTTTCAAAAGCATGTAAGGTATTTAGATATCCTTTTCGAAAACATTTTAAGATCCACTGACTTTCAATGAGAATTACTTGCTGAGAAATTTAGATATTTTGAGAAGTTTTACTTGCTGTATGTGTCTATCTGGTATTACTCGCATAGATCTTAAAGGTAGGGCAGAGTTCTCATTTTGAAAGATGCTTTTGTTTGAAGAATTCATACTAAAACATTTCTGCAGAAGTTCCCCATTGCACCATCTATATAATACACAGATCATCTGAAAATAACTAAATCAAATATACTGAAACACAGAGTAAAAGTAAGCTTCAAACACTTAATATCCGTTTGGCTTTACTGTTTTCATTCAAACAGTGCAAACTCATCTGCCACGCTAGGGCAGCATGAGAAGAAGAGCCGGCTTTGATCACAAGCAGCTGTAAAGATCATCTAGGCAAGGATCAATTTACCAATTTATTTTGGTACAGCGCGTCTGTCTTGAAGTGTTAATTTCACCTATTTCCAAAGTCTTTCAATGTGACACCTTCCACCTAGATTAACTTCAATTAAAGAAAAAGTATGCTGTGCTTTTGCGTACTCCTTTTTTTTCAGTAGCATAGTGTAAACAGACACCACACTTGATCCTGGAGCACAGCTGGCTTAGACTAACCCCTACAGCAGTTTCACAATACAGAATTGCAACAGCAGAAGGTCCCGATTAGCCCAACTTTGCCAGTCTTACATTGAGCAAAAAAAGTCTTATTGAAATTACACAAGATAAGAGAGCACAGGAAAGGGCACAATGTAGTAGGCTACTGTAAGAAGCTTTTGTTTATTAGAGATGTATCAGCAAGCAAAGCTCAATTACCCAACCACGCTGGAATCACCCACAGAGCTTCACTGGATTAATGCTCAAATAGTCGAGGTGCAAAAGCACTCTCAATTTACTAAAAATGCTAAAATATTGCCTGAAGTTAACCAAAATTTCCGTATCCCCATACTTGGCTTTGCACGCATTTTATTTCCTCTGTTCCTTGCCATCACTTTGTTCCATGCAGATTACCGCACAGATCATTTTACCTGAATCAGAAAACTCACAATGGCAGAATCAACAACAGAAAGCCTATGAGCTCGTTAAAATATGGGCCAGCCTAGAAGGGCACACATCAAAGACCAGCAGAGCAATTAAGTGTGGCAGGCTTATGACTCCTCTGGAATCAAAAAGCAAGAACAAACAACAGCGGTGACAGTGCTCTTTAGTAATACCTGCAACTTGTCTTAAGAATTGAAGCTTTCTGTTCTCACAGTTTAGAGAGGTAGGAGAAGAGACCCCAGCCCAGTGCAGATCTCAAGTTTTATCGTTTCTCCGAAGAAGCCAATCTCTCATCCCTTACAAGGAGAGACTTTGGTTTGTTTCAGCATAAATAAACTACGAGCTTTTGAATTCAGCATAGTTTAGTTCCTGACACAAAACTACACCACAATAATGTAGTATTTGCCTGAAGGTGTCTTTACACCTCTACGGGAGACGGAGTGTCTAGGTAAAACACATCCTGAGACAAATTTTTAACAACTTATTTCTTTGCTCACCTGTGTAATTAAATGGGTATCCTGGCCTCTCCTCACACAAAAGACCATTAGAAAAAGCTGCAAAATGAGAAGGTCAGCACGGCTGGCTCCTGGGTCACTGCTTTCAGTTTTATTTAAAATTCTAATTCTCAGTGCAATTCACCTTCACTGCCGCTGTTATACAATGCTACAATGCAAGTCCAAGAAACAAACTATCTTTTTAAAAACGTTCTTGTTTATCATTAAAGCAACTAAACAACAGTAGTAACCTACCTTACTCTCTCTATTCAAGATAATGTGCAAAGGAGCAGCAATCACCATGTTAAAATCTCAAACAACTGGAAAAAAAAAAACCTATCAAAGTTCAAGATTAGTTATAGAGATTTATAAAATATTTATCCTTCACTTTCCTATCTTCTCCCAAGTATTTGGCACCTGACCTGCAACTTGTAATCAAAATTTTCCTTGTAAGTACTGCTACAATGAATTTAAAAGAGCTTAAAGCAAACAGTATATAAAAAAAGAAAGCCAGAAAGCCTTCCATTTTACATTACTGTAAGAGACTGAGGCTTGAATGCCACCTTGAGACATGCACAAAAAATGAAGCAAGGCACTCCTAACTATGGCTGGTCCTGCTCCATTTCCAAGGGGTGCCTGTTTTCCAGTGTTTAGAACATCCACAGCCACACAAAAAGCGAGAGGGTGAGCCAAAAAAATCAATGTTTCAGCTATGAACTTCTTGGATTGTTCAAAACAGCAGTTACCTTTACATCAACAGCAGATGTAGCACCCTTAGCACTGAATTTAGAAGGGAATACAACACAAAACATACTAAGTTTTGGGTTTTCAGGGCAGAAAAGAGAATAAGCATGACAGCAGGTATGCAAACTAGAGAGGAAGAGAGATTTTTTTCCCCATTCATATCTTTCCCAGCGTTTGTACTTCAGCTGCAGTTCCTATAGCGATCCGCAAAGTTACGGTATATCTGATGAAGAATGCACCAGATATAGAAGAACAATACAGCAACATTAACTAAATTACTGAAGAATGGTATAATTCAAGAAGCTACCTTGAACAGCAAAGTCAGAAAGCTTGGCATGCAAAATAAACTTATATACTCTATCTCCTAAAATATAAAAACACTAAGTATAATGTTAAAAAACATGGGAAACAAGGAGGTAGCACACAGCCAAGACACTGAGGTGACTGACTCAATGCAAATTGATTCACTGAAAATAACGTATTTTCTCTTTCTACTCCTCTGGCTTAACAATAACATCCAGCACGGCTCAGTTTAAACATACAAAATTCTACTTTCCTAGTTTTCATCATTAGCTTCTTAGTGTGGGTGAAAAGTGGAATTTGTAGCAGAGTTCAGAAGATTTACAATGTACTTTGCAGAGCCATGTTATGACAAATAAACCAGCACTGTTTAGGACTCTTAGCTCTTTACAGTCTTCAACATCTGTGATTTTTTTACCTTCACAATTCACATAGTGTACATTTAACTGTTTTACAAATACACAGCGAGTCCCGAAAAAAGCCTGGAAAATGCTACAACACAATGCCATCATTACAGGCGGTCGTGCCAGGTGTTTGAGCCTGAGCACCTAAGAAACATAAAAGCAAAAGTGATGTCGCACTGACAGACACGTGGGAAAGAAGCTGTGGTTTGACTTTTTCTGAACAGATACACACTGCCTGTATTTTATTGCAGCTTTGGGAAAAAAAACAAGCATACAAGAAAGATCAATCACTAGCAACCTTTTTCTTCTCACGTATCGCGTGATTAGTCTGCATAATTGTATGCTTGAACTTTACCCACCTTCCCTGTGCAACACACACTCTCAAACGCAAGAAGTATCTTGCACTCAAAATGAAGCAAGAAAGCCAGTGGAACACTGCATGTGAAAATAAACATTTAGGATGACTAAAGAGAGTAATTGATAAAAACCAGCAAGTACAATACTAACTATTTTGTTCATTTTAAAACACACCGACAGCCACAGATGTTCCCGCTAACCTCAAGAGCCAGACAGAAAAAAGATATCACGATCTGGAGATAACGCTGCCTCAAATTTCACACACACCCCCACCTCCTCTCAAGAGTGGAGAAGGGCAGATCTCAGGAAGCTGAGTGAATCATTAGACATTGTATGCAAAACCAGGAATCAGACAAAACACAAGAGTTAAGCTAATGCAATCTTTGTTAACAATCCTTAACAGATTCGTAGTTACTGCCAACATAATTTCGCTTTTAATCGCAATTTGAACTATCTGTCCAGAGGACAAAACTCTAATTTTAAGCTCTTGTAATAAGCAAATTCCCCAGCCCCAGAAACATGCAGCAGGTCCTGGGGAACCATGGTTTATAAAAGAAATGCTGACGCTGCCTCAGCTAGCCCATCACAAGAATGTCGCTGGAACGAATTAACTCTGAACGGTTGGTTCATCCACGCTCTGCGGCTGATGCTCCATCAGCATCAGGCACATCTATGCGCCGTCTGCACGGGGGAGCCGGGACATGCAGGACACAACCCAGGCTGGAGGCTGGGATAAAGGCAGTGCAGCCAGAGGCTGAACAAACTCTGAAGATGATGCTCTGTATACTTGTGGAATTCCTCTCTCATTAGGATTCAAGCAGAAACAGAGTTATGGTCACCAGACAAACATAGCACTTTAAAAACACACTGTGAAAGAACTGAAAAAAAGGAGAGTTACATCCTGGCCATGCTGCTAAAAGCTGTCTGCACTTGGATTTGGAAAACAAAAGGAAACCCCTATGCCAAGCTCCATTTGTTAATTTGTTTACTGTGTACACAAAAATAAGTTTGCTCAGGTCCTTGACCTTTAATGTTAAGTAGAGGCCTTTAAAAAGAAAACAGTGTTTCTGTAACTTAATTGGCAAAGGAGAAGTCCACCAGTTACACATTTTCTAACAAAGGAGGCAAAAATCTCAGAAATCCCATCAAGCTCCACTTTAACAAAAACCTGTAAGTAGAATAAAATTGGGGATATAGATGAAGCTGTACCTGTGTAACAATGCAGGTAAGCAGTGCTTGATCTCCAATTTGTATTTAAGAAATAAACTTGATCTTTTCCCTCTATCCAAACCTCTCCTGAGTACTTTTTCTCCCTCTCCTCCTCTCCCCTGAAATGCCTTGAACAGGCAAAACTACACAGATGGCAACCACGAAGTCTACTTCTACCAGTTCTGTTTTCACTTAATTTTCACTGATGCCTGTTCTTAAAACCAAGTTAGCACAAAGTCTGTTTGTTTATACCTCATTTCCAGCCCTAACTGACACAATCAGCCCTTAAAAATTCTCTTCTGGGGATGTTGTAAGTGAAACAAGCGTGTCCTTGCCAACAAGGGGGGG
>VYZV01042814.1:24214-82489 GCA_013401275.1 Pandion haliaetus | reverse complement strand
AATTTCCATTGAAAAGAGATTTTTCTCTAATGTGCAAGAAATACTGTACGTAATATACGTGCAAGAAATCCTACACACTTTCAGCAGATACGGAGACTGAACAATGCACTGGTGGGCTACCTTTAGTCATATATTCATTCAAACTGCTGTAGTGATGTTTTTTGTGATAAACTGGGAGGAGGGTGGACAGGCAGTCAGTTAAGTTTAGTTAGAAATAATTGCATGCAAAACGAATTGCCTTTTCACTTGTTTTAACAAAAGGTGTCTTGTAATGTTTTATCTTTCAAACTGTCTGTCCCTTCCTTCTCCCCAAATCCTGACTGCCTCAAGCTAAAACAAGTATTTCTACCTTCTGTAATGTTTTGCAGAGAAGGATTCTCTCCTGAAAGAATCAGATTTTCTGGCTGAATTTACTCACCTGTCACAACCACAAGGTTAACATCAATGTTCAAGCTGGCCTCATCAGGAACAAAAATCTAGATGTATCATGGCAAACAAGTTCCTGCCAGCAAATGCAGCCTCTGCAGAAAATGGCAGGAACACAAAGCACTGGGGCAGAACATAAAAACTAGCACTTTTCTAAGCAGGGGATTCTAACCTCTTCTAGCAGGGAGGGAGGATCCTAAAGGCTGCTAGGGTCAGCACGGATGCAGAACGAACACACCAACAGATGCTTTAGGCTGAGTAAATCTAGTTTTTCATATGATGTGTAGGGAAGGGTTGGGCATACAAATTCTATAGGGCAAATCTTATGTAGACCTTTAGCTGTAAATACACTCAAGTGAGGAAATCATCATGTATTACATTATGTTCCTTGGATGGCACATACTGGAATAGCACGTGTAAGTGTTGCTCGGAAATACTTACCTTGATGAAACTTCTAGTAGCCTTCCAAGGCTAAGCAGATTAAGGGGAAAGAGGGCAGGCTTTCCTATACTATGTGGCTGCAGCTCATATGATAAATTAATCTGTTTCTAGTGAACTTCTTACATGCTTGGCCCTTCTTATGTGGAAGAAAAGGGAGAGGCTGTCCTGCTAAAGCTAGGCATCACAAGAACCTAATTAACTGTAACATGAAAAGTTTGCAGGTGTATAGACTAGGCTTTAGGAAAAATGTTGGAGTGAACATGGCAACTAACGTTGGAGTATCTTAAAAAGGGTTAACAAGCTTTATCTTTGTGTTTGGGCACCATTGACACTACAGTTTGCTCTGGCAGGGAAAGAGGAAACAATTGTGACCAAGGATGAGCAAAGCTCTGGGGCTTTCAAGTAGACTTCAGCATGCTTTGTGGCTCTTTACTACTTAATCTGAAATCTTATTAAATGGCACATGATTTACTTTCTGTTAAGTCCTCATTAATTTAAGAAAGAACAAATCCAAGTGCAATGAAAAGAGGCAGGATCAACCGATTGCACTCCAATACAAAGTAGAACAAAACCGTAATTGCTTTACTAAATATAACTAAAGCCTGTACACTTCATGCCTGCAAAATTTGCTTTGAAATTTATTCCTTTCTCCCAAAATCACGGTCCAGCATCTTAACTTTAATAATAAAACATAGGTTTGACTATTCAAAAAAAAAAAAAAAAAAGGCATGAATGGGGTTACCTGTCACAGATTTAGGCCAATATTAGAAGAACCAGCTCTCATGGACATGAATGTTTTATGCCATCGTGTTCTCCAATGGGACCCTGAGCCAGTAGTCAGAGAACTGGTCATTGTACAAACTGCTTACTATTTTTGCAGTAGTCTGGCATTTTTTTGGGTGATCTTCCTGCAGCTGTATGTGGCTCTAATTTTTTTTCTGCAGATATCCACAGATCTTGCAGGACCCAGTCAGAGGTAAAAGGATCTTCTAAGCTGCTGTGTGTTCTAAAGGAGAATTGTTCTAGAAGTGGCTCATGATGATGATAATGATTTGTGACTGGAGAAGCTGGGGCAAAGGAAGAGGTCTCAGACTGGGATGAGGGAAAGAAGGAGGCAAAAGGCGGGAGGTTTCTTTATTCTTGTCTGCCTGCAGAAGGTAAGGGATGGGTGGAACAGTAACCAGCACTGAGGAGAATGTGGGTCAAAACTGCTGGGATGCTACAGAAAATAAGGAGAAACCAGTGGAGTTGCTGCAGAAGAGGAAATACCCTGGCTGATACCTGATCATGCAGCTGGTTTCCACCAGCAAAACAGAACTTGGGGTCCTAACTTCCAGTTGCTCTTGTCCCAAAGACCGCCACATTCAGCACAGTCTCCTTTTCCTCCTTATCCTACGACAGAGCCTTCACTCTTCACAGGGGCTGCTTCTCTGCCCTTCTCCAGGACTATCCTCACTCACTCAGTTCAAATTTTTTCTTCCACTTTCAGTCTTCTTCTAAACAAGCAAATGTCAGTGGTGTCTCTGGGCAGGAAGAGCGTTTCAGGCAGGCTCCGTAGCACAGCTGTAACTTCTGCTACTTCTGCCTTTGTTATTTCTGGGGCAGTTTCAGGACTATCTCAAGTCAGCACTGAAAGGATTTTAAATTCAGACCTGCCCAAGGCAAAAACAAATTCCCTCCTTAGGAGGTATTGCACCAGTAATGTTGCTAACTCATGAGCAAAACTTCCAGGTGTACATATATAGCTTTATTAATTTAAAAATGTTATTTTACTTATCTAGTAAAACCATCCATATAGTCCCACAGAAAGTGAAGGTTTCTGAAGAGCCTTTCTATGCCGTTGCTGCTGGTGGCAATTACCTTTGGTGGTATCAAAGTTATACCTGTAACATTTTGGTTTCCTTAATTTTTTGTGTTGGGGAGCAGCAATGCCAGGTGCTGCTCCATAAGGGAAGATGAGCTGGAGCAAAGGGTGACAGTAGGGCAGTGGCCTCACTGATACAGTCCCAGGGTACCCGAGCAAGGTGAGCAGAGCAGGTCCAGTGACAGTAACCAGGGCCAGTCACAGTCCAGGGATTGCCAGGCAAGTCTGTAGGGATAAGGCAGGTCTAAGGTCAAGCCAGGAAGGCAAGAGTGGGCCTGGGTCAGCAAGGTACCTAGGCCCACATAGCCATGGTCATAATTTAGCTGAGGCAAGGAACATGGGCAAGAAAATGTGGCTACCTAATGAAGGGGGGAGGCTGTGATGAGGTTTCTCACAGCTCTTGACCCAGCAGCAGCAGCAGCATCCAGGGCCACACAGCTGTATCACTCTGAGCTGGCCTTGAGCCCAAGCAGCCAAACCTGTAGAAGGGGGAAAAGTAGTTACAGATGCTGTTGGGTACCCGGGGGGGCAGACACCTATTCAATGACAAATCCATTATGGTTCATAATTGTCTTGGTTTGTGTTTGTCTAGTTCTGTAGTTCATCATTGTAATCAAGCGCAGTTAGAGGAAGAGAGGAGGGCCAGGCCCTGGGAGCTTTCACTACTTCTGGGGGTTTCAGAACCCCAGCTTTTGTCGAGTCTGGTGGGAGAAGCAGCTCCTGCAGCCTCAGCGCTTAGTGTCTCCAGTAGAAACAGCTGAGATTAAAAACCATTCTCTGCTGGCTTTCTCCTCCTCCCTGCAATTTTTCATCTTTCTAATCCAAGCTCCTTTTCTGCAATTGGATAGCTTTCTCTGGAGCAGTCTGTTGTAACTGTGTTTGCCAACTGATTTCTCACCTGCATGCAATTCTCACATTAGGACCATGCTGTTCTTGCAGCCACATGTCAGCTCTTTTGGGTTAGCCTGAAGTATTTTTCCCCCTCACAAATTACATGTAAGGTAGGGGAGCCACTTTTTTCTCCCTGATTATACACATACCTTTGAGCAGTGGTATCGCAAGCAATGTCCATCACTCTCTTCCTGCCTAGAGACGTGGATGAGGAATCAACGTTATTCATTTTTAATTCTGAAATGGCGTCACAGCAACTTAAGTCTTCAGGCTTCCTCAACTTAAACAGCAATCACAAAACCCGTTGCTTACCTCTTGATGACAAACTCTTTACCATCCAGCTAAACATGGAATAGATTTTTAAAGAAATGTTGTTGGACACTGCAAAACTGAAAGTGCCTGGACAGCTGAAGAATTTGCTGTAATAGCCTGCTACTTACGCAAGTCCTTTCTGGACTTGTACCTGCACAGTCTTCAGCATGTAAGTGCTATCTAATACTTCCCCAGAACAACAGGGCTTTCAGGACTAGGGAGGGCCAAGGCAGAAGCTGCCATGAGAGCCTTTGAGCATCAATAATGTCAAGTATTGCATGAGCAACAGTATTGGGAAAGGGTTTTCCTTTCCTCATCTAAACCATACAGTGGTTGGGTAACCATTGGCAAGCTCGTGCACAAGCTTTCTAGAATAAGAGCAGAGCTTTGGGACCATGTGGCTAAGGACATCCAAGGGCCCAACCAGTTCTGTGCAACTCCTGTTTTGTCTCATCCAACAGAAGGTTGCCCTTGGTGCTGTATGGCATGTCCAAAGCGCCTCATTTTGATGCAGTTCTTCCCACTTTGGGCTCCATCTCAGACTGGCAGTCTTAACCTTGTGGCAGACCCTTTGTAAACTATTCTTCTCCAAAGGTTTTGGTGTGCATTGGGATGTTGCCTGTATATAGTTGAAACAAAACCGGCTGACAGTAAAGCATGCTGGTCAGCAACATCCCCATCATCCTCTTTTGTGACTGAAGCACTATGCAAACCATCACTTTAAGTGCCACGGACCTGGTCCTGTAACTCCTACAGCCACTTTCTCTGCCAACAGATCTGCTTCAGTTTGCTAGTGTTGACTGCTGAGATCCACCGTAGGAAAGCAAACTGAAGCTGGGAGACCCCAGAGCTGGCTGAGCGCTTGGATTGACCTTCCTGATGTGTTTCCTACGCAGCTCATTACACCCTTTCTTTAACTGCTTTTAGAATGGGGATGTTTATTATACACAGCCTTCTCAGAAGATTGTGGTGCACGATATACCAGGTATTTTTTTATTTACTCTGTGTGTGGGAGTAAATGTGGTTTAGATCATACAGGGCTCTCTCACCTTTCTTCAGTTGTTTTATCTAAAGTGATCCTTTGCTAAGTTGACTGAGATGACAGCTGAGTGTTTCTCTTGATGGGCCATTAAAACAGAAGCTGTTCGGGTCTGGGTCCGGTGGTGACTGTGCATATGGGGAGGTCAGCCTCGCTGCTGCTGTCCGGACAGGATCTGCAGCTCCTGCCTCCCACCTGCAGCCGGCTCTGCTCGCATCCCACTCGAGGCTTTCACAGGACAGCGGGTTAAGCTGCTGGGGCCCTGCAGCTCCTGCTGAGGGCCGCGGGGGCTGCAGACCCGGCTCCCGCCATGGATGGGGTGTCCCTCGGGGGGGCAACGCTGACAGCCTCTGCACCCCCATCCCTTTGGAAGGGCATAGCTTTTCCTGTCCTTCCAGGGCCTTTGCCTGGCACCCACCACCATTATACCCAGGTACCTGGTGGACATATCTAAGCTTCTCGATGCAGGCAGGGGAGCAGAAAAGCAGCAGGGCTTGGCCAGAGGTGCCTGGTGACCCTGAAGCAGACCCCTTGTCTTAATCACTCTTCTCAGGTATACATGCACATCACGAAGCCTGCAAGCGGCACAGAGCTCTCAGAAAGTGCAGCCCACCTGCGAGTTTCCTTTACTTGCTCTTGCCTGTGCCTGGGACAGCACCCGTGTGGGTATGAGCGCTTACTGTGTGGGTGGTACTACCGGGGTGTCACTGTCAGTCAGAGTTTGACCCCGTAGCATCAACGCTCCCTCTGGGGGTCTGGAGCTCTCTACCCTGACCTCAGTTCTAATCAGGAAAACAATAAACTGGGAAATCACTCTGAAGCCCACACCTGGGTGCATGTAGGTGTGCAGGGGCTGGCTACCTAGCCACAGGTGAATCAGAAATGCACAAATTCTTCTTGGCATTCTGCTCTGTGTCAGTCTGACATCTGACCTCCTACCCCTCAAAGACCTCATTCATCTTCACTTACAGGTAGGTCCCTGCCTTTGGTTTTTAATACAGCTCAGTGACCAGTGCCACATAATTTGTTCTGTGATAGGAACGAACAAGGTATTCATCCAGGTCCTGACATCAGGCTGGAGTGTGAGGGATGTGTGTTAAATTTAGAGTTAAAGGGACAGGCAAAATACATGGATTTGAACATGCAAGGTGTATAGGAGTCTTCACTGGCTGTGCTAAAGCATGGATTAATTTTATCCTCATGACACGCTGGGAAAGAGTCAACACTTGATCTCCCTGAAAGTCACCATACAGCCTGGCAAGTTGTCTTCTTTTCTAGAAGGAGGAGTTTTGGTGAACACAATGCTGCTGTAGCTGGGAACAGTGCTTAAAATAACATTGAGGCTCCGGTTCAGATTGGTAGCCTCTGGCAGCTGCACTGTGGATTGCCAGAAAGAAATTGTTTGCACCCTCAAAATGTAGGGGATGTTCCTACCGGTGCAGAAATATTAATTGCTAAATGCTTTGTGCCATGATAGGCTCGTAAGGAGGTGGATTTACCTTAAAAAGGCAACCCAGGGTATAGGCAGCAAGTTTGTGCTGCTGTGAGGCTGGATGACTCAGGCTGTGATGCTCTGTGTCCTCCTTAAGAACTTGAAGGACAAAATTTGCTGCAATGACTGTTTCATTTCAGCACTTTAATGCCTGAGAAAATTTACCACATCTGTGTCTCAGTGCTATGTTATGTCAGTGACAGGCTGAAAATAAACCAGTTTCTTTTATTGCATGGGTATTAAACAATGTGGTAAAGAAGCCTTGCTCAGACAGGTCATTGGGTTTAATTTGCTTCAGATCATGCGGTAACCGGCAGCCACTCTTAGGCACCAAGCACTTTGTGACTCTGTGCTGTGTAGATTTTGGTTCCCTTAGTCAGTCACAACACAGAAGCCACTACCCCATTCAAGACCTGTGGTACACCTGAAGGACGTTTTATCTGGGCATTACAAACGGGGCATCGCACAGACCCACAGACCTGCTCCCAGCCCAGCCATGCAATTGCTTGGTAACCCTTTGTTAACATGCATGACCCTCGGTTTTCCTCCCTGCTCCCTCCCAGGAGGCTTATGACAGAGACTTCTCTGTGGGAGCAAGGGACATACTGTCTGAAGCCCTTCCCTTTGCCGGTAGGTGTGATGGGTTTTAAACACAGCTGATTACATGCTCTCTTTACTGCTAGTTGCCTCGCTCCTGGGCAGAACTGAAAGACACTGCTCGGACAGGCTGATGGCACCTATGCCAGGGCTGAAAGCTCCTTATCTCCAGGACTGTGCAGCAACTCTGAGCAGCAGCAGAAAGTGGATGTGAATACCACAGCACCCATCTTGCATAACTTCTCTGGAGCTGGTATTGGAAGACCCTGGGAACACGTGTGTATTTTCTTTCCCGTTTTATGTTTTCAGTCATATTACTTGCCCCCGTCCCTCATCTTTCTGAGTACTCAGCCTTCATTTAAAAATAGATTAAGGGTTTCTTGCATGATTATTAGCCAAGAAGCAGTCTCTGATGTGGCTCACTTGGTGCCAGTTCAGTGCAGATGAAGGGGAAGTGGGAAGAACCGTACTAGCAGGTGACAAGAGACAAGGGGCCTCACGGGTGTCACAGCTCTTTTTCCGTTCAACACCCTTTGTCACCCTTGTCCAAGATGGTTGGTGCTGTTCCCAGGGTGTTACGCCAGGCAGCGGTCTCGCAGCGGATCTGGGCAGTTCGCTGGACATAGCACTGGGTGAGGGAGAAGCTCGGGCTCTTCAAAGGGTCACACAGCTGCATACAGGTAGATAAGGGCTGGGAACAGGAGTGAGGCTTAAACATGCCTGTGTCCCTGATGGCTCTGGCTAATAGAGAGACTTGCTGAATGTTTTCCTGTCAGGATCCACGTGCCTCTTTGGCAGCTGAAAGATAAAAGGGCTTCTGTGTATAGAAAGGAAAACATCCAGAGCTCCCATCTGGGTTCTGCAGCCTGAACTGCACCGGAGCGGGGCTCTCCACAGAGAAGAGATGATGCTATAAAGGATCCATTGGAGAAATCAGCTGGGCTCCAGCCTGTGTCGCCCAGGCAGGGTGGGGAGCTGCGGGTCGGCAGGGAGCGAGTGTGCGCTCAGTCCCTGCACCTTGCTGCCCTCTCGTTATCCGACATGCAGCCTGTGCAGAAATTGCATTTCACCAAGGGCTTGAATTTTACAGCAGGCGTTCGTTCAGTGACTTGCCAGCGTGCAGCCAGTGCCTTCAAAAGCTGCAAAATGCTGGCTTTCTCGTGTGCCACTGGGCTTTCAGTGTTTCCTGCAAAGCAGCCTTACGCATAGGTTGAGAGTGAGTGGTCAGACAGAAGGATGCCTGTACATCCCAGTCTGGTGACTGAGCACCATGAAACCCTATGTCCTGTTGCCATCTCCGGGAGTGATGAGCCCCCAACGTGCTCCCTGTATAGCCGCCTTCTCCTCCTCTTGCTTGCCATTCTGTTTCCCAATTCCCACCTGACCTTCTTGGATGTGTTTCCAGAGCCTCATCTGCTAGCACTCAGTTTTGCAGCTTATGTTGCTGTGCCTTTTTCTGTATTTTTCAGCGGATGAGCAGATGAGATACTAATTGGTGTAGATCACATCTATTTCCAGCTGAGCTGACTTTCTGTATTTATAGGCGCCAATCACAGACTGGTAACTAGGTACAAAATAATAACCAAGGTGAGCCTATGACCATCACAGAACTGGGCTTTGCTCTTGCAGCTGCTTACATTTGATTCTGTAATGGCTTTTCAGATTTTTTTTCTTCTGCTTCTCTCTATCAAGGCTCTGCCTTTTGTCAGTTCTGTCCCAGGCACAGGCTAAGGCTTGTGCTGATTTTGTCTGGCAGTGAGCATCATGATTCAAATGCAAAATTATGTGCAAATTATGTGCTTCTAGCTCCCCAAAATGTCTTCCTGTCCCTTCTGGTTTCTGTAAGTTGTTCACTGGCTAAATTACCTCGGTGAGCTGTGAATTGTGTTTTGGCTACACTTCCACATCTTTGAGGTGGTTAAAGCCGTAACACATCTCAAAACCAACAACTTTTGGTTCAAGGAGGGAGCCAGATAAGTGCAGATCACTGAAATGAGTTGCATTCCTCCAAGGAAGGGAAGTGCACGCACACACCTACATGAGGACAAAGCCTCTGACTCAGCAAAGCCGTGCAGCGTGTTGTTGTTCCTGGCCTCGGGTGCAGGATCTGGTGGAGGCAAAGCAAAGCCTTGTGCTGAAGGACGAGAGATAACTGGCATATGCTGCAGGCAGGGAGGCTGAGAGATGGCAGTGAAGCAACTCTGGCAGTAAGGATGTGAAACTATGGCAGTGCACTGCCTTGACCTCCTTTCCAGCCGTGTGGCCTGAGGATCAGCAAGTTGGCCATTACACAGAGTAATTGTGGGGCAGCCATTTCTCTGTGCTCATTTCCTTTCCTTTGAATACGTGGTGGGGAAAATGATTATCACCTCGCTATCCTTCCTGTTAGAATTGCTCTCCTAACATCCACTACAGATGTCTCTGTCTGCAATTTAAAGGAGTGCACATAATAACCAAAAAGGAGGAAAAACCCATAAGAAGAAAAATTTGAGGATGGAGGATGGGAGAAGGAAATGGGTAGAACTGCCATTTTGGGATGAAAGTGTTGTGATTATGGGGCATAGGAAGTCCAGACCAACTTTTTTGTGCATGTACTTAACACCTTAAATCCAAGATCTTTGCAAACATCGTTTAATGTTCCAAGCAAGCCTCTTCCATGGGTCATTCTACAGTTCAGAAACTGAGGCAAAAGGAGGTTAAAAAAATCTTTCCCAAGGTGCAAGCTCTAAGCAGAACTGAAAGTAGAGCCTGGGAGTCCTGCCTCTTCATTCCCTTCCATGGCCACAGCTCTCTTCTTCGATTTTCTGCAAGCGTTTTTCACTTGAGGTATACATTAGCTTGCTCTCTTGGAAGTTGTTAGCAAGGATAACGATATTAAAACAAAATGGCTGGGTATCTCTAGAGGTCTACAGGGAAGCACAGGATGTTCCAGTCAGTAAGAGCAGCACTACCAGGAAAGTGGTGAATGCTATAGCTAGGTACTGAGTAATGTAGCACAAGAATGAGCCTTTTAGTGGCACATTAAGAAGAAAAATTACATACAGAAGTTGAGGCTATTTTTGGTTTTCGATAATTGTTTCCTAAGAAAATGTTGCATTCTACCCAGAGGATCAGTCAAACATTTTGTTGTGAGTTTTGTGGGCTTTAGCTAATAAAAGGGAAGTTACTGACAGGTGTGTGAGTGCAGAATGAGAAAGCATTTCTCTTGGGCAAAGCTTAAAGTATCCAGCAAGTGTCAGCATCCCTCAGCAGTGCTGTATGTTACACGTAGCATCTCTGAACTGGAGTGCTGAGCCCAGGTAATCTGAGCCGTGGGTTCCCTTATGCATGCCACCGAGATGGTCTCTGTGCAGTGTTTTCTGTCCCCCCCCTCCCCATGTTGGGGGTGGCAGAGTCTCCTAGCCCTTCAGAGAAGTGCATTGGGCCTCCTGAGCCCACCAGACCCAGGGGTTCAGCCGGTTGCTGGTAATCTGTGCCAGATAGTGCTTATCTGCCACACAGTCTGGTGGGCAGGGCAAGCGACACATCCTTAACATCGGTGAGTCCTGAGGGGACCCAAATTATTTTGGGATCACAGTACGTGGGGTCTTTGCTTCTTCTAGTTTTCACTGCACGTGCTAATAATTTTTAATCCTTGTTCTCACACACTCTGGTCATATAAAACCAACCAAGTCTTAATGCCAGAGGCTCTTCTTCCCATTTTGCCCACTATTTTGCTCACATTTCAGGGGGACAATCCTCAGAATACAGGAGATGCCTCTGGAAAAGTCGGTATTGGTACCTCTGCATCAGCGTGTGTGGAGACAGGGAGGCAGGGGCTGGGAGGTTGCCACAGGATGTATAGGGAGAGGATATAGATGGGTCTGAAGAACCCATCTAGGGAAGAACCATCATTTTTCCTTTTTGTGCCCTCCAGGAGGCCACCTATATGCCTTTCGTCCTCTTCCTATTACAGTTTGGCCATTTGCCTGATGTCTGGCCTTCCCAGGTCAGTAACAAGTCTGGGCTTAAAGTGTTCTTTTCAGGGCAGGTACTAGTCCTTCAGTGGTACTGGTACTTCTTACAGTAGCGTGTCACACACCAGTGCTGATACCCTGGGGTCGATGCTTGAGACCTCTTCTGAGTAAGCAATACTTTAGATAAATTAGGTGGAACTAATGAGATTGGATATACTGGGAGGTAGAGAGCTATCTAGCTGCGCGTCTCAAATGCCCATTGCAAATATAGGCTGGGCATGTATTTTAATTGAGAGCATCTTCCTTCCGCAGGATTTCATGCGGCTGCAATCAGACCTGCATATAGGACAAAGCTGGGTAACGCCAGCATTTGAGGGGAGAGGAAAAGTACGCAGATACGAAATCTATGAGCTACAGAAAAGGTAAGGAATCAATAACATGAGGTTTAGTGAAATAAATGTAGTGTGATTGAATGTTTTCATTCCATACGATGTTTACTGCTTGCAGTAATTTGTCCCAGATACTGGCCATGGTCTGGAGTTATTTACAGGCATTTGAGGATACAGCTTCTATGAAAGACGACATCCTAAATAAAGCTGTATTGATTCAAAGGAAAGGAATAAGCTTTACAGACATGAAAGGAGCAGGGAAATACTGGTTGAGAAGCAGAACCTCAGAAAAGGATCTGAGGCTGGAGATAGAGTTGCCTGTGGATTAACATTGAATGCTAACATAAAAGGGAAAATAGCAAAATACGTTTTGGTGGAGAAAGGGACAGGGCTTTCCTCATAACCTGGGGAAGGAAAGTCCTGCTCTACTCTATACCACTTAGGACCCAGCATAGCAGGTAAAGGAGGTGAATGATACAGGAGAGATGGACTTAAGTCACAAGCTATCACTGTAAGTTAGTGTCCTCCACTGATGGGGAAATGAGTGAGGCAACAGGAGCCCAGGCAACTAAAAGTGCTTTTGCCTTTGTGCATCATATATCCTGGAACTGCCCTTACCCTGGAAGCTGGTCTTTGGTGCTCTTCTGCACATTGGCTTTCACTTTGTGAAGTACCAGGTGTTCCTAGCAGCTACTCGGTGCTGATGTCTAAGTCCTGATCCCATTTAATGCCCCTCTGACTGGCATTATGGGGTGAATACATCCTTCTGATACCCAGTCTTTTTGCTGTTCTAGCTCCAGTGAGGGACAAGGAGAGGAAAATAATTTCTGACCTTCCCTAACAGGTTGGCATGCCAGACAACATACTCTCCTATATAGATAAGAGAGAGGCAAGTCAAGACCCTGGCGCAACCTTAAATTAAGGGTGAGGAAAGAATTATCTCACCTTGAATGGCAAGGGGAGGAAGAGATCCCCTATTTTCCTGGGCATGTCCTTCTCTCCCTATGCCCTTGCCCACTCTTACCTATGTGCGTTCAACAAAGATGATATTCTGGGCATCACTCCAATAAACAACCTCTCTGTATCAAAGAACAACAAAATGTAAAAGGTTTGGCATTCCAGTCATACTGCCTAGGGGTAAGACTGGGGGCAGAATGGGAATAGCTGAGCTGGTGAAAAGTGGCCGAGGAGGGACGTGCTTCTCTGAGATGGAGAGCAGGGGCCATGCAAGAGACCGGGGATCTATTGGTGTCATTGGGCCCCCCAGCTCAAAACAAAATTTCATTAACTTAATCTACATGAGGGGAAGTCTGATGTAGGATTAAAATCAGTTTAAGTGAGGCAGTAAATAGCCAAGGAAAGTCTAGAATAGCTACACACTGAGCTTCAGAGGCCAGGATTCAAAAATCGCCTTTTGCAGATGGGATAAGGTTGAGGGAAATACAAAATACCTCAAAAGTGCATATGGTGCCTGTGCATTCATGTCCACACGCTCACCCAAGCGTGTGTGTGTTGGGGGAGGCATCCGCACCCAGCTCAGAACAGCACACCCATTCTCTTCCAAGTTTCCAAGAGGGAGTTATAGCTTGTGTCTCAGCAGCCACTAGAGAACAACCCAGAATAACTGTGGTACGCTTCAAAATCGTGAATTAAAACCAAAACAAAATTCTCTCCTATCTTCCTAATGATATTAGCACTCCTAGTAACACTTGCTTATTATAGAATGCAATTCTAAAAAAGGCAGTTTACTTTTGCTGATTTTTCTGCACTTGTAGGGAATATGTTTTCAGACTGCAAGACTTAATTTAGTTTAAATGTGATGACAAATGAAAAAATAGAAGTAAAGCATTTAGCTGCTTTCTGGATCATACTGCAGTAGTTTGCTTTCATAAAATGGCGGGTCCTCCTACAACTAAAAAGGTGCAGTGCAGAGATGATACAAGCTAAGACGAATTCACCAGGTCTCCCCCACTCCTGCTAAGTCAGTAGGGTTCAGACTGAACTTTGGAAGTCAAAAATGCCATCTATTCTTGTAATCAGTTGTGGATCTAACACAGAGCATGAAATCTGGGGAGGAGGTTACAGAATTGATAAAAAGCCCAAAGTACCCCTGTAAGAAATACTCTTAACGGTGGAAGGAGAGCTTGAAGACTTTTGCCTCAGGAAGGCTTAGGAAGGGCTCTGGCACTGTGGGCAAGATGTGCAAGGGGCCCAAAACATTTCTGTATGAATGAGGGGTGCTCTGAGAAGGAAGTTTTCAGGCTTTCTGCCCTCAAGACTGTGGGCTGCAGCATTTCAGTAAGCACAGCCAAGCTATGATCCAACATATTCTTTTTATTGCAACAGATGACAAGACAGTTTTTCAGCAGACATTCAATTATTGCACGAAATAGATGGTTGAGCATAAGGGGAAAGTTCTCTTTTTAGATAAAGCTACTCTTCGCTTGGGACCTCTGTAATCAGGAAATGTATTTGTAGCTGATTGATACTCCTGCCTCTGTGAGCTTTTTGGATCTACATCAGAATTTCAAAGGTACAGGCTTCTTAAAATATCTCTGAGATACTGGACTTTAATGTCAGACTAAAGTATGTAACATACTGCAGTGTAGGTAAATAATAAACAACGCCTTTCCAATGCTGTCACCTTCTTAATAGGAACACTAAAAAAAAAAGTGGTGTTCCTTTTCTGCTAAATTTATCATCCATCACTGACTGCTGGGTGAAATCTACCGGTTATACAAGGAGTGAGAATTTACACTCCCACCACCCCTTTCTCCTCACCCTCCGCCTCCCCAGCAGTCGCTGCCAGCTTGCCTGTTCACCCTGGGAGCGTGCCACAAGCCTGGGGGACGTCTCTGGAATGCCGGAGCTCCCCATGGCAGAGCGGTGCACCCACCGCTCCTCTCCGCCACCTTGGCAGAGGCAGCGGGCTTGACAGACGCTTCCAGCCTTCTCTTCAGATTTGGCAGTGGCTCTTCCTGCCATGCTGGAGTTGTCTCAGATTCAGAGAGCGATGTTGCAGTGCTTGGAAGGCCACATTGGGATTGCCTGCCCTGTGCTGTTCCAGGCAGATACCCTGCTCACTGGCTAACCTACCTCTGCCCTGGAAGAAGGTTCCTTACGGTTAGAAAAATGAAAGGATTAACCCCTTCTTGGTCATTTGGTTTTGTGTACCTTTCTTTCCTCACATATGTTTGGGACACAGGGGATGTCCAAAACCTCCAGGTCCCAAATAACGTGCCATTATCTTCTCCGCAAACCTGCCAGGGCAATGGCAAACCCGCAACTAAGTGCAAGTGTGGATCAGGATAAACAAGTACAATGGCAGTACTGATCAAGGTAGATCAATATTGAGCCAAGAAAGCAAACTACCTGCAAACTTCCTGTATTAAATAGTGAGGTGATTTAAGTAAAATTCTCCAAAAAGAAGTCCGTGAAAGAAGATCAAGTAGAAATCTTCCCAGTGATAGGAAATACAGAGGTTCTTGAATTCCCTCTATTGTTTGTGGGATTCAACGGTAGAAACCTGTGCAGAGCTTGCATGGAATTGGATTAGCTGTTTAAGGTATCTCCTGCAAGCCAAATCAAACTAGATTATTCATTGTAGTTATCCTGCAAGTATATATATATGTGTGTGTGTGCCTATCCCAGAATATACTGAGAATTTCTGAGATGTTAACAAAAAAATTCTCACTGCAAAGTCACTGGTTTTGTTCAACCTGAAATATTTTGCTCACTGCTTGTAGAGCCAACTTGTGTTGAGTAGCCAGTTCTCCAGCCTCTACACCGTGTCAGCATGGCTTCAGTAGTGCCGCGACACAGATACAAAACTGGCAGTCTTGTCTGCAGCCACCCTGAAAGACAGATCAGGGAGTTATGGCTTCAAGTGTCAAGGACGTGAAACTATCGCAGTGTTGCCTGAGGGGGCATTACGGGCAACGGTGTGATGAGCCAATTTTCTGTTGTCTCAAAGGCGACTCTAAAAATGGCATGAGAGGGTTTCTGGTTTATTCTTTCTTGGTGTCACTTCCCAGTCAGATGTGTTCAGCCTGCAAGTAAACATTGCTTTGTATCTCAGTAGAAGGAAGGCACCTCAGAAGGTGAAAACTTGTTCATGGTCTCTGACCATTACCAGCAATACAATTTCTACCGTTAATGCTTAGGTGACCAGATTATGGAGCTAAATCAGGGTGTTGAAAAGCTAAGAGCCGGTTTTCTGCATTGCCGACGGTACCTGTGTTTATTGCTGCTGTATTCATTCCTCCTGGCAGAATCTCATGGAGAGTTGTTTGGATTCTTTCCTATTTAAATATCTATGTGGGTAAGAGTAAATGGATGGATTTTCATCCTGCAGAGCAAACCCATGCCTGCTGAAGGGCCTTTTCTTTCTCTGATACCTAATCCTTTCCTTTGGCAAAGTAAATAATGAGACACTTCTACAGATCTGATTAAGCTCCAAGTCCCTTTTTAAATGACAGAAGATCAATACTATTACTAAATCCATTAAACAGTTCTTCACACTTCAGTTGTGCTCTCTCTAGGACATATGAGAAAGAACAGAAAGGTATTTTGGCTATTATAAAGAAAATGCGTGATGAAGCCCCTTCTCTTGTTCCAGTTTGTCTCCCTGGCTCCAAGCCACCTGTATCTTCCAGGCTCCCCCTCCCTTGAATCTGGCTCACACGCCAGAATTAGCCAGAGACCTGCGATGCAGGAGGTACTTTTGTCTTTCAATCCAGGCTTGAATCTGTCAGTAGTATCTGGAAGTTCTGTTTTTTGTTTAACTCTGATGACAAGTGAGCTGAAGTAGGTCTCAGTTTTTTCGTCAGTGCCTGTTTTTTGCTGGTACACTGAAAGCTTTTACAGTCCCTGAACAAGAATCAGGGCACTGCAGCTATGTGCACATAAGACAATACAGTTTTGCAGCAGATTTTGAGTTCTTGTATCCATTTTCAAGCCAATGATTGACCATGTGTGAGCAAAGGATATAGCCTTAGGGACAGGAATGGGTTTTCTTCCCAGGCCAGAGCGGAGGGAGGTTTTCCTGTGTGATTTGATGAAGAACAGAGACTCGGCTCTAGAGCTCCCACACTGCAGGCTGGACTCTGTGAATGCTGGTATCTTTTTTCAAGCAGCTCTCTGAGGTAGGGAATCTCCTTCCCATTTTTAAAAAATGTCACAGAAAGTTTTGGTGTCCACAACATGGCACATTTGTGGGGAATGAGCAACTCTGCCCATTCCTCCTGCCAAGAAAAACAGTACTGGTGTGACACGACCCTACAGTCAGCACTAGTTACTGCTTCTACAGTCTTACCAGAAAGGTCAAGTACCAAAAAAGCTGTGGACACTGAATCCCCTTTCTCCACCAGAGATGGTCTCTCCAAATCCAGTAGCCCTTGGATCTCAAAGGTTAAAGGCAAAGCGCTACAATAATTCAGAAAATGAAGTATGCAACGCAACGCACATCCGTGCTTGTCTGTGGCCTGATGTCACCGCCAGCCAACCTGAAAGCTCCATCTGTACCCTGCTCCCTGAACCACTCTGTAATTATGTCTCATTGTACGGCATTTTTGTTCGACAACTCGCTGGCTGTTTTTCCCACCAAATGAATTATTCAGCAGCAGACTGTGTTCTTGTTTCTAACAAGAGCAGCAACAATACTTCATGCTCATAGAGTCCCTTCAAAAGTGTGCTGGAAACATTATTTGCTGAATTCTTCCATACTCAGCAATAGAAGATGGGGCTAGTTCAATGAAGTGAGACATGAGGCTCAGCACAGCTCTCTGACATGGGCCAAGTAAGAGAGCTGCAGAACAAGGAGAGAAGTCCAGCTTCTACTGCTCTACACAACTTTTCTTCCCCTCTAAGCTACTTTTCAGCAACGTAGCCATGTGCCAGATCCTCAGCTACTTTAATCAGCATTATTTCCTTCAATGCCCTGGGGAGGTGCCAACATTAGTCTGGATCCAGTCCACATTCTCAGGCTAAATTCCCATGGATACTTAACATTTTTTTTATATGTCTTTAGCTCACTGCTGCCATCAAGAGTGATGAGTGTTTGGATTATTTCCTCTCCGGGCAGAAGCTGAACCCCACCAACTTGGGTTATGAGGACAGGCTGAGTTCGTATGTGCAACAAACTATTCAGTGAAGGTGGGTGCTGCATGTTTGTGCCTGGCCACTTCCCCTGCACTTCAGAGGTACACCTGGAACCTGTGCTTGCCTGAAGATCTCACGTAGCAGCATACATCACAGGCTTTACGCCATCACCGATAGTCTTGGAGAGTCAGGGGCATGCGTGCCCTGCCAGCAATGATCTGGTCTCAGCAATTAACACCTTTTAACATGAACCTGGGCATGGAGCCCGCAATGGGTAGGGAGGTCTAGCAGCATCCTACAGCCTGGTTTGATGTAACGAAGCAGCTACAGATTTGACTCTCCTCTTGCCACACATCTTCCATAGAGTATCAGATCCAATTCAAAGATGACTTTGCCCTGGAATTAGATATTCAGTGATGTTAGGAGATTGCTAACACCACTTCAAGCTTTTCAGAAACCTCTCACTGCTTGCAACTTGTGTGGGGCATGTTTTTTTGGTGTTCATTAAAGAAAGAAACACTGGAATGTGTGCATTCAAATCCCATGACTTAACCAAACCAGGTCCTCTGTTGCACACGCTTTCTCATGTTGGCAAAGAGCAAACAGCAAGCCAGACATCCAGAATGTCCCTCTGGATGACACTGAGCTACTCACTACCTATGAGTACAGGATAAAAATCCATGAAGAGAAGCCAAACCACAAACTTCACTGAAATCTGGACAAACATTGATTAACATTTTCCCTCCCCCTCGCTATCCCTCATCCTTAATTTTCATTTTTTCTCAGCCTGGTTTTCTGTTCATGGTTAGGTGCATGAGCTGCTAAAAACACAGACACCCAGGAGAGCTGGGAATTCAAATCTATGGGCTGCACTGCCTATGACCTCTGCTTAGAAGGTTTTGAAAGAAACATGTATCTTGGGTCTGACTGGGGGATGCTGGGGAAAGAACTAGCAGGGTGTGGTGAACACACACACACTAGGTCTTGATTTTTGTGCCATTATTCTTCAGTGTTCCCATCTTGCTCAGGCATTATTAATCCTACTTGTTTTGGATGATCTGAATGTGCCTGACTCTGCAAGGTAATCTAAAAGAGCAGAAGGAGTTGCTTTGCCTGATGAAAGACAACTGTGAGTGATGTTCCCAACAGACTGTGACTCTCAACTGTCAAGTAGTGTTTTTCTTAGCTGCTAAAGCACTGCAGGGCTCGTGCAGCTGTAGAACTTTTTAGCAATACTACAAAAGTGGAACAGGTATATTGATTTTCCCACACCCAAAAGCTAGTACTCGATGCAGAATCTTACTTTTGCTTTGCCTTAAAATTTGGCCACATGTATCCTTTAAAAAGCATAAAGATGCAGATCTGTTCTTTCTGTGGAAAAAGAATTGTGATGTCTGATTTCCTGGAATTTAACTGTTTCTCAAACAAATAGGATGCAACTCAGTAAGGAGTGTTGGCTGCACAGACACAAAAGGACCTGATGGCAACACAGCAGAAGAAAGACTGGGATGAGTCAAAGCAGTCTGGGGTGAGACTTGAACATGAGTCAACGATGTCTTGCTGGTCAAAGAATATATAAGTAGGCCTATTCTGAAACAATGCTTCTGCTTTATCTTGTGCTGGAAGGCCACTCCTGGAGAACTGTCCTGCTTTCAGCACTGCACTCCAATAAAAATGTAAATCACCTGGAAGAAGGTGAGGAGAGTGAGGAGAACAAGCAAGGAGCCAGAAAACTTGCTGTGTTGCAGAAACGTTGATGGAAGCTGAAAGATCAGAGCCCTAGAGAAGAGCCTTTCACAAAGATCAGAAATTGCTGCAAAGTGAGAGAATGTTTTTTTGGTTTTGTCTACTGTAGCTGAAACAAGAAGTAAGTGGTTTAAATCACTGCAAAGGAGACCTAGTTTAAGCTGTAGTAAACAGTCTCCTAACTTTCCATCTATGAAGGCAGTGGTATTCTGTCATAGGAGGCTTTTAAGAACAGGTTAGATAAACATCTCAGGAGCAGTTTAACTCAATCTGACCTAATTGCCTTAAGGCAATGGGGTGATGTAGATGCTTTCTTGTAGATCTTTTCCAGTCCTATTTTCAGAGTTGGTACCTCCTCACATTTATGGTATGAGATGACACAGCTTGGCTTCCTCATCATGAACAGAGCTGTGAAGTCCCTGTGGGGAATCTGCATTTACACTGGTGATGAGTGAAAAGGAGAGATCCTATCTGTTATTAGGCAGCCGTCTTTCATTAGTCAGCTGAGTCCATCTGACATTGAACCACAGAGATGTAAACATTTGGGATCCCCAGAGCTCCACATCAGCCTCTAGACTAATAACAGGTGGAGTGGGAAATGGCTGTCCCAGAACACTGAAAATAAGACAGATGTCTCTTAACAACAGCATGTGTCTTAGAAGAATAGGCATTGAGAAGAAAAATGGAGCTGATTTTATAATGGGAACCCGTACTAATGACTTTGTGCGGTTCCTCATTTTTCTGTTGATTTGAATTCTTACTGTGTATGCTATAAATGATGGGATTTTCCTAACTGACAGTGTTGTATTCCCAGCCACAGTTCTGAGAGTCAAGCTGTGCAGTTACCTGTAATCTGCAGATTCAGACCCTATTCCTTTGTACAGCTTTTCATCTTCTTTTCTCATACGGAAATAATTTTCCAGAAGTCAATCAAATCTCCCAGACTGACAGCCTTAAGTCTGGTGAACAGCAACTTGAGCTTGCCAAGTTGAGGTGAAAACTTAAATTTGGGGTGCTGCTATGACACGTTGGTTTGGTGATGTTCAAGGCAGGCTTTTCTCTTGATCAGCCCTTCCATTTTTGCTGGGCCACTGACCAGATAACTAATTTTCTGTGCTTATATGAAAGCCTAGGCGTGTGTGATTGATACATCAGCAGGCAGCATTACCTGCCGAAAACATTAAGAAGTGATGACCTGAGCCCCTCTGAATCATGAGAGCTCAAAAAAAATCATGGATTTTTACAATTTTCCTGTTGATGTTTAGAGTCCTTACTACTCAGGTTTTAATGGGCTTTTAGAAACAGGGACCTACCCCTACCTCAGGATGACAGTGCAGTCCCAGCACCAAAGACTGGGAGAGTCAAAAACCATGAAAGTTGTTAGCAGTGGGGGTATGCCAGTCAGAGGTCAGCCCTGGCTTCATGAGCCACCCCCACAGCTTGCAGAGCTGATGTGAGAGCCTGGTCTCTGGACCACAAATCGCTCACACATCCGTTCTGCCTGGCTGATGCCAAGACCCGGCTTTTTGTGAGCATCCTGGCTCAGCCCCCATATCTCGCTCAGCCAGAGGCCATCTAAAGGTCCCAGTGAAAGGGCTTGCATCTTGGCTTGCTAGGGCTATTTCAGGGAATGGCTTATGTGGTCTCCCTGAGTCAATGCTCAGAGCTTGCCAATGGGCAGCCGAGCCTCAAAGATAACCTACTGAATTCAGCAAGCTGTTGGCTGGATCTAATTCAGCCCCAGCAAGATGCAGGAGACCAGCTCTGAGTGAAGGAATATGCCATTTGCATGTGGCCATTTGTCTAACCAGAAGTTTGTAGGAGGTAATATGAAACAGCTGGGTTTTATCTGATGCCAAAAGATTTGCTGTAACCCAGTACTGCTGCTGTGTGAAGTGGAGGAAGTCTGTAGCTCTATCACCAGCTCTTTTCAGGGAGCTGATACCACAGTCCATCCAGCACGTGACTTTCCCCTAAGGCTCTTCCAGGCCATACTCAGCTGCTTTCTTTGGGCTGCCATCATGAAATGAGAATAACACTGGCAGCCAGACTGGCTGCAAACCAACCATTGTTGGTTAAGAAAGTGAAAATCCTTGTGTTTCCAACTGTAAATCCCCAGCTGTCCTTGCTAAGCAAAATCAGTGAAACATTTAGTCCATCTGTTTCATTCTGGGTAATCTGAATATGTACTTTTTTTTCCTAGCAGCCATTAAAATACATTTTAATTGTAGTCTCACATGCTCAGCAACAGTTTCTGTCTAGAACAAGAGTTAAAGATGCTGCTGCAGGAGAAACAAGGTGCAACTGCATCTGTGTTTGAATCACTGCTGAAGCAGAGGCATTGACAGCAAAAGCTCCCCCCACTAAACTGGAACAGCAGCCTGCTTTATGGACAACTTTGGCAGGAGGGCTGGAATCTGAAGTCAATCAAACTCCCTTATCAGCCTTGGAAAAAAGCTCTCATTTGCTTTGTTTCAGGTCTCAAAATCACTCTGTCCCCAAAACACAGGATGAAAGTGGGTTACCACTTCCATCTAATACAGGTCTTAAAAGGACGACCCTATGCATGTTGTCCCTGTCCCTCCCACCCTGATGCTGCTGTCATGTGTTGAAAAATACAGTAAGGCAAGGCAGTTGGTCTGTCTCTTGGTTCACCATATGGAAAGCAATACAAAGGCAAAAGAAAGGGATCAGCATTTAAAGGTCCAGCAGACAGCTACTGCCTGAGGTCTCCTCCTTATGTCCTCAGGAAGATACCGGTCTCACTCGTCCTCCCTCCATCTCCAGGGTCAGAGATATGGTAGGGTCTGGTCACCCAGATGCCCAAGTCCTACTTGGCACAAGTCCTACTTGTGTCACAGATGGAAAGACTTGCTACCAGCTGCGTCTTAATTTTTCTACCATATTCCATTTCTGTATTTCCTCTTTCTCTTGTGTTTCACTCCTTGTTGTGTCTCCCATTCCAAAAACTCCTCCTCTGCCCTGGAGAGAGAGCTTCTGCTAGTCCCTTCAGACTTTTAGCTATGGGTGTCTGTGTCTCTTTCTCCTCTGTTCCTTTTCCCACCTAAAGTGTCCTTTGAGATACTCTCATTCTCCTTTCTCACCTAAACAGGATCCCAGGCTGTGAATTGGATCTGCTTGGACTGATTTGTCATGAGACTTCACTCAGGCTGGTTTTCACGTTCAATGAAGCTTTCACTTCCCTTGGATATCTTCTCCCTCCTCGGGGAGCGTGTGTAAGCAGTTATGTTCACTGCAGATTCATGGCCAGATGAAAGCCTGCAGAACTAGGAACTCATCAAAGCAGTAATTGGTAACCATTTCAAGAGAGTCAAGTAGTCAGTAAAAACGTGTCAGGACTAGTTGAGTTAGAGCAGGTCCTGCTGTGGGATGGACAGGACAGCAGGACGAGGTCTGGCCCAGCTCTGCCTTGTACGTTTCTGCCCTCAGGGCTGCACCCCACAGCCCCCTCGTGCACCCACACACACGCACACTCACATATGCATAGACTGTGGAATGCCTCCATAAATGCTGGAAACAAAGTCACTGGTCGAGAAGATTTAATATTAAATCTAGCTTCTGTTACTAGTACCTAGGTCTTTTTCCTTTCCTTTCAAAGTGACTTTTTTTTTTTCCTTGGCAGAGTTCTTTACAGAAAGCTTTTCTGTCATCTTCAGTGCCTATTTTGCATTTTGGATGTCAGTATTTCACAGTAGTTAACACCAAACCTTTACAGTACTGAAGTAAGCTGGGGTCTAATACAGAAAATGTACAGTTTCAGATTAATCACAGTTTTGATTTGTAGCTCTGACAATAGACAAGGAAACATATGTTCATATGCTTCTGTTAGCTCAGCTCTGGGGAGAAAACAGTATAAGGAAGAGAGTACACTGGTGATTCACCCTTCCTCTGAGCTAATCTCCCATCGTCTCTGTAGGCTGTGGTGGGCAACAGGAGCTCTCGTGAGTGCTATGTGCAACAGGAGTCTGGGCACATGTAATCGCTGCAGATCTGGTGGCACTACTTGTATGAGGATCCACAATGGCCCCAAAGCCCCAGGCAAATTCCTGTTCTTATTCCCTAATGCCCTTGCCAGTTCCACCTGGCTACATTATAGGTTATTTCCTCACCAGCGATGGGGAGTTGCCAGAGGTAGCTATGAGCTGGCACAAGTTCACACCCCCCGGCAGGCAAAACAGAGTGAAGGGGAACCCTCTGGAAGGAAAGAGAAGTTGTGAAGTTAGTTTTGCAGAGCTGCTGCTATTTATAAAACTTGGCTGATGATAAAGGAAGGAGAAAGGCTGTGGGTAGGGCCTGAGAAGTCAGCCTGTCTTGGAGACTCTGCCATGGTTGAATAGTGCCATACGTGTTCCCTTATCTGTCCACATAACACAACAGATGCTTTCCATAGGATAAGGAGTGAGCGTGAAAGCAGGGTAACAAGGTAATTTCCTGGGCACTAGACAGTCTATTTATTTCCTGATTCCCCACCACAACTGCTACCGAAACCAGCTGCTGTAGGCACAGCTCTCTGGGCTGAACAGAGTTTGAGCTGGCCCCTTGCTGTGACAGAGGGAGCATCTGTCTCTGGGAAGCAAGAGAGAGGTGTTTTTTTTCCCCTTCGTACATCTGTGGGACCACTTACAACCCCTTCCACCTCACAGGCTGCTAACTGCCTCAAAGTCACATAATGCCACAGGTTTCCTTTCATGTTCTTACCAAGTATCCATGAACTTACCTTCCTTTGATTGTAGCTGTGGGAGGAGCCAGGAGAGTGTCTTGTCTTTTCATCACCTTCACTGAGGCAGCATCGAGGCTGTCCTTGGCGTGGTAGTATAGCCTGCAGCACTTAGTAACCAAGGAACTCCTAAGAAGATCAACTCAGAACAATGTCTGGAAACCATCTCATACTAGCTGCAGCAATACAAAGTCCTGCTAATTGGTGATGTGAGGCCACAAATAGTATTAAGGAACCTGATAACTTACTGCACCCACCCAAGAATCCCATCTGGGTGGCCCATTGGCCCACCACTGTTCCTCCTTATTTAAGTAACCGCTGCCCAAGCCTCTAAACTACTGTGCGGAGCAAGGAGTTTCGCAGTAGAAACTTGGGAGGAATATCAGTGTGCTTCAGGGTGCAGAAGGAAAGGTGAATAAATGAGCAGAGAAGAGTAGCTGTCAGCAGGTCCTGTGTGAATTTGGTTTGATTTCCCCTTTTCCCAGTACACACCCTTCCCCTTCCCTTCTCCTGCCCCTTGGAAAAAGAAAAGAGAAAGGGTATCATCAAGGATTGAGCATAAAGAAAACAATGCAGACAAAACCTCTGGAGATCTCACGTGAAGCATCACGAGAACACAGGCGCTCTTGTGCCTGCTGGGCTGTAGTTTGGGGAGAACATTACACAGATGAAACCTGCAGAGAAATTCTGGGAAAGCAAAATGGAGATGCACAGCTGAGGGGGTTGCTCTGCACTCAAGATCCTCCTCTTCATCTTACGGGTTCCTGGGTTCACTAGCAAGCAAGAATAGCCAGACCTTTTCCTTCCTGTCAGTTCTGGAAACCAGTCATACCTTCTTCCTAATTTAAACGAAGACTTCTCCACCCTGTCCAGGCCACTTTTACCAATTGCAACGGTTAACACGTATTTGGAAAAATTCTGCAGCCAGCATGTGTTTGTCTTCTCCTCACACTTTCAAAAATGATTGTGCTAGAGGAAGGAAGCCTCGCCCTCTTTTGCCCCCTCCAGCTGGAAAATCACCGCTAATCTTACTGCCTTTTTTCCTGCTGTGTATCCTGCCAATTAAAACTGTGTCTTGTTATGAACTGCAAATAATGGCTTTGGTCAGTTTTTTTCTAGTTCAATTCTCATTCTGCCCATGAACCTGGGTTTAGCTCGTATTTTGCATCCCATGATCAGCTCATCCCTCTCTCATCCCACCCTCAGTTCCTGCTTGCTGTCAGTGTTCCTACTGCCCTGCCTGGCATCTGCCATTTTGTTCCTGCTGTCTTCACATGTGATAGGCAAATAGGCTCACTCCCCATTGCGCTGGAGACATTTTAGCCCTGCTGGGTACGTGCAGGGGCCTGTGTTCATTCCTCTATGTACTGCATGTTGAGGACATACACGTATACCACCTGGCTGAGCTAAAGCCTTGTATGCTTGTTTTGGCTTCCAGGCTGTGTATTCTCACATTGCCATTTGACTGCTCCACAGAAAAATACCATCAATTTGTAGTGGACATGACCGCCTCCAACAGAGTGTCCTTCTCTGTCTCTCCAACTCCCTACAGCAGTGGCTGGGTAACTTTGGTGGGATTGGGTGGCCTCTGCCCAAACTTCCACATCTGGCTGTTAAGGACCACTCACTGGAAAAGGTGTGTAACTCTATTGAACTATGGACTCTGGAGTGCCTTGTTGTACACATAGACCTCTTTCTGGGGGCTTGCTAGGTTCTCCCCTTTAGGGCCAATCCTTATTGCAGTCTTCTGTTTCCTGTTAAGGCAGTTCTTGGACAAAACCACAAGTTTCTTCCTTGGGTATTCTTAAATTGAGCAGTGGCCAGGGGATAAACTTGCCTATGGTCTTTTAGGGCCTTGCTCCTCTAAAGCTAAAGAGCCCCTTGATGTGCTAGATGTCAAATATGCCTTCTCTTTCTTTCTGCAGAAGACAAAGCCTTTTAGGAAGTTTCCAACGCTCTTCCCTACTCCCCTGGCACATGCAGTAGAAGTGGTGATGTGGCTGCACATCTTTCCAATTAGACTGCAAACTCTACTGGGGTGTTTGATACTACAAGGCAGAGCTGGCTACTATGAGGAGAGTGCAGTCCACAGGAGCTCTGTTGGCTTTGGTGGCATTGCTGCTGTCTCTCTCCTTGACACATGGAGGGCCAACACCTGGAGTTTTGTCCGTGTTTCAAGCTCTGTGTCGCCGTGGAAACATACAGATGCTACATAGCTGGCAAAACAGTCCCTGACTTTCCTCTTTGGTGTGCATGTGCACTGCTTGCAGGTACTCTGAGTGTCAAGGTATGTAAGGACAACCATTTTCTGCAAAAAGTAGGTTGTTGTGTAGCACCTGGAGGCTCTCTGAGACCTTTTTCATATGCACATTCACAAACTGCCCTCTTTCCACCACATTTTGCAGAGCTCCTGGAGTGAAAGAGGCCGAGAACTGAGGAGACTGTACTTTGGAGTCTGCTGTGCCCTTTTTATACTAATGTATACACGGGACTGACGCAGTGACAGTATGTCAGTGAAGCCATTGCGAGGGCTAAAACTGTTTCCAGACAAAGTGACAGCCCATGGACCTATGTCTCCAGTGACTGTAAAATGCCCTTTCTCTTACGTTAAGGTCATGAGTAACAAGCCTGCCTCTGCTTGCCTGAGCTTTCCTGGGGCAGAGACTGTTTGTGGAGGTGGTGTCCTCTCCTGCATGGCCTGCAGGGTGAATCCTCATTTCACTTCTAGTGAAGAGACACAGGCAGCTGTGCGATGAACTGTCATGAGCAATATGAATTACGGGGGGAGTCACCTCTATTTGAATTCGCTGCATGCTGTGATGTATTTAGGATATGACTACTGCATGCACCTGAGAACCGGAATCTTATTAGCTCTGTGTTTTATACAGGTACACCTTACATGCACCCAAGCACACCTCTGCTTAACTTCTTTTTCTGATCCAGTTAACGATCATTCACAGAATTTCTCTCATTTGTCCTCTTTGTCTTTAACTCAATTGTTGCCCTAGCAGCAGCTGTAGCCTCATTTATTGCTTACATATGGGCAGTGGTGGGCAGAGGTGCTTGATATTTCTGGCACAGATGTATGAACCATGGGCCATCTGAAGAAGGTGACTGTGCTGCCTCCAGGAGACAGCCCTTTCCTTCACAGTAGCTGCACACAGTGCTCCCAATTTTGGGAAGCAGCTGCTTTCCACCACCCACCTGAGGAAGATGAACTTCTGGTGCCATCCCAGGTAATACAAGTTTAACACAACTGATGTAGGTCCACCTTATCTCAGGGACTTATATGCCACTTTAAGATGGTCTCTTCCCCACCCCCAGTGTGGGCTGGTTGTGTCCCTGAGCTAGAGAATACGACTTAAGTTTTTTCAGAGACAATGATAGAGACTTGCCTTTTCTTTTGATGTTTCTCTATCAACTCTTTCAAATTTTGGCTAGAGAAAAAAGTGGCGAGATACCACAGCTGGCATGTGGGATGCCATAGCCAACTGTCTGCAGACACCACGTCTGCTGGGACCAAAGCACACAGCACCTGGCTGAACTTTGTCTGTTCAGCTCTCTGTGTTTCAGTTTCCATGTTTCAGCTGAGGGCTGAGTGAAGTATCTCAGGGTACACCCACTTCACACTGGCTGCCATGGGATGAGACCACTCATGTACATTCTGCAACTGGGAGCAGGTCCCTGTGGGCCACTGATGGGGCAGTCACACTGGAACTGTGTTTGTGGCACTTACTGATCCCATTACTGGCAGTTTCAGAAAAGGACCCTTGAGCCAAGGAGCCTGAGCTCTTAGAAGTGATCAGTCTGCTGGAGGAGGTCTAAACAGGCCCTATGGGCTGCTGAAACATGCTCCAAAGCTGTTGGTCCTGCCCTGTTTGTCAGCACCATGTTCTCCTACAAAAGAAAAAACAGGACACAGGAAGCACCAACACAAGGTGGGAGAATCAAGACCTCAATCCAATGTACTAATAATACTTAGCACTGTACATCACTGTACTGTTACTTACAAACATTAACTAACACATCCTCACAACACCCCTGCGAGGTAGGGAAGTATTATTATCCCCAGTTTACAGATGGGGAAACCGAGGCACAGGAGGCTAAGTGACTTGCCCAAGATCACACAGCAAGGCATTGGCAGAGCCAAGATAAGAATGGAGACGTCCCTTGTTCCCCACCCCACGCTGCCCCCCACTAGGCAATGTTGTCTCGCCACGGGGAACCCAAGAGGTCCCTTTGAAAAGCAATGCCTGGACTTGTTGCCTATTAATAATTTTTATTTGCCTTTAATGAATTATTTCACAGTTTTTCCCTCACACTGTACACCATGCTTTCACAGTCCGTTCAGCGTTCTGTGGTAGCCCACAGCCTTCTCCTCTGGCACCAGGACAGCTCTGCAGGGGGTTCATAGGGTGCTCTGTGCTTTCATTAAGAGGGTGTTTAGAAACAGTTTTCACTGGCATTAAACTGGGAACATGTGAGCTCTCACTGGAGACTGGTAACACACACTGGAGAAGCAGGCAGAGGGAAGCGATGGTAAAAAGGCATTTGCTATCCCCTGTGAAATGACCAGCTTGGTTTCTTAGCTCTCGGCTTCTTAGCTCTTCCAGGCTCCAGTGATCACTCAAGAGCAGAAACTGTTTGTCTCCAACTTGTCTGGTCAGGAACTCGTCGTTCTGGGGGTTGCTTCCCTAATAGGTAATAGGCAGTCAGCTCAGGACCAGAAAGGTCCCGCAGCATTGCCTACTCCAGGTGTGTGACACTGTCTTGGAACAAGGCTGGCTGTAGCCGTTGTGCTCTCCTGCCACGGGGAAGGGGTATTACCATGGTTGGCAAGCAGCCATATCCAGTGTCTAAGTCTCTTTTCTTTCCAAAACTGGGATTCAATGAAGAGCAAGGGAGAGTGGATGGATGAGGAGATGAGGATGAGGCAGAGCAAACAGGAAAATCCACCAAATGAGCTTCTAGGAAGGAAATGTTCCCGCTTGGGCACCTCAGCTGAAGCGGCTTCATTTTCACAAGGCTTCTTTCTCTCTCTGGGAACATCTGCTGAGCTTCATCTCTGTCAGCTGGATATATCGTATGACATTGGTATCTGCAGGGAAAGAGCACACACATACACGTATAGTGGTTACAACTCCCTGTGGAAGACACACACTGTACCTTCATCCTTGGTGCATCGCTTGGGGAGCAACATGGCTCCAGCGCTGCCTGAAGGAACAGTATCAGTTGGAAGGGGCTCTGAACCAAACCCTGCAGCTTAGGTTTTGGAGAACCTGGTCTGAGTTGTGCTTGCCAGCCCTGGTGCGCACGATCTTGCCTCAGCTTGTTATTACCTCCTCTCCGATTACTCTTGGTCAGCACAGCTGAATTTGCACAGCTCAAACTATCCAGGTCATCCTTGCCTGTTCTTGTGGCTGTTTGATTGGCTTCCCCTCCCCCAGTGCCCGCATGCAAGCCCCTAAAGGCCTTTTGTGTACAGTTACGCCCTGCCTTTTCACCCTCCTATTCTTTTTACAGGCTATTTCACTCTTCTCTCATTTTTCCATGATGAGTTGAATTGGGAAGAGGATCCTTCACTTCCTCTTGGTACCCTTGCTTTCCTTAAATTTCGTATTTGGAAGTCCTTCCACCATGACACTTTATCTGCATTTTTGTTATATGCTGTATAAGGCACACTGCCTTGTCTGTCCTGTCTAAAGTTCTTAGGGGCAGAGAACTACTGATTCATCCCTGTAGAGAGCTGTGAGATCCCAGCACCCTGCAGGTGGTAAGCTGAGCCCTCTTTTTCCTTCTAGTAATTCAGTGCATCAACACAGCACAAAGAACACGTGAGTTTTGTTTTACCTCCTGGTCTCAGCAATGAGGGAACCTGTTAACCCTAAAGCACAGCTTGATCTAAATGAGTATGTGTCTCCAGACAGACCCCATGGTTCTGCGGTCACAGTCAATCCTTTCTCAAATCATGTTGACTTACTATCATGAGGGTGACTTCCCAGGCACGTGGCACCTGTACAGTGGCAAAAGCCACGTGGTATCAGAAGCAAGCAAGCCAAAAACCAGCCACTTTCACTTAGGTATTGATTGAAAAATGGTTCTTTGCTCACAGCCTTACTCAGCCAGCCAACCAGGGCCAACTTAGCCCCTTTAAGTTATTAGATCCTCAGAAACCAATCTGAAGTGCACTGCAGTCCGCAGTTAAGAGGGCAATCTTGTCCCCTCCTCATCCAAACAGCAATGTGCTCCACACCAGCTAGGGAAATGAGAAGTGCTTGAGCTTTCAAAAAGACAAACAAATTACTGGTAACACGTCCAGCCCTAGCAAGTGTGGGTATTGCACCCACCAAAGCAGTTGTGGGTGCAAAGTTTCCTTTAAACATGGGAAAGGGACATCTTTCCTGTGGCCTCAGCCAGACTGAAACAGTGGGAGATTGTTTTCCTTTCATGCAGAGCTCTGCACAAACATGCCATGGGGTAGCAGTGGGCTGTGGCAATGCAGTTGTGACTTCTCAAGCTGTCTCTGGTGAGGTGGGTCTCCCTACTGAGCATTCTGCAGGTTCAACTGCATCATCCTAGTCAGTCCAGAGGGTGGGATTCAGTGATTAAGTTACTTGCCCCATTTGGGGCATTCTTAATGAGCCAGTAAGTTCTGCTGTTGCTTGCATGAGACAAGGTGCACCAGCACTGTTCATGCATAAGCATTTCACACCAGCCCAGTAAATTTTAAAGCCGCTTTTTTAAAAACAGAATTGGTTTAGTTGCGCAGCCTCCCAGAGTGAAGGAATTCAGTTGAGGCGGTAGCCCTTAATTTTAGGCCTAAAGTAAAATCAGTGCACGTGGCAGGCAGGTGGCTAACTAGCTCCCAGCAGCGTAAAGGCAGGACACACAGCCCAGCCAGAGTCCTGCTGCACTGCCTGCACCTCACTGCAATCTGTCTGCTCTGTGCCCTTCTAGGCTTCGATGAGCTACAGTCCGGGTACACATCCCTGCTGCTGAGGTTCACGCTTTGAACGTCTGCCTGGTGCAGGTGATAAGTGGTAAACTGCGTAGGCATGTTAGGAAATCACACCTGCCTGGGCCTGCAGAGACTCGATGCCTGGCTGAGGGGGCGGAGGTGGGTTCAGTGCATTAATTGGGTAATGAAAGGTTGCCAACTCCCTTTGGCTTTTGGGTAAGGTAGCTAGCTGCTGATGGCACAGCTTCATTCACCTGGGAGATTTCCACACACCTGGGAAGCCAGGGGCAAAATAAGGTGTAGCCTGATAAAAGGTGGGAGGTACTCCCATTGTGAGCTAGTTATAAATCTCCCAGGTGGGGTTTGGCAGGCTTTGCTTTCTTTTTGAGGGCCACCGTTTTACCAATGAGAAATAATGAGAGCAGCACTCTGTTTACAGAAGTAGAGTCCTGTCTTTGTCAAGTCTTTTCCATCAAATAGTATGACATCATACTAGCTCTGCCTGCAGAAGTATTTCAAAGCTGCATGTAAATGTTGATGAAGAGAAGACTCACTTCTCAGTGAGGAAGAAGTGATCCCCTTCTGCTGATGTAGAAATAACAGGTAAGGACAACCGAGATGAGGGGTTAGCTATTCAAAGAGAGGCTGGCAAAGCTGCAAGGGGAGTGCATCTCCTGGCTCTTAGGACCATGCCTGTGTCCTTGTGCAGACTGGACTCCTGCCTTTTTAAAGGTCACTTCTGTTTCCCCCTGTAGCTTCAGAGCCCAGTTGCTTATCAGCTGTGCAGACACCGTGGCCTGGCTTTTTCTTCCCCAGGACTTCTAAGTTGCAGGGGTTCAGGAAGGCAGCTCCTGAGCTCAGCTGTGAGCCCACTCCACGCGGCGCGGCAAATTGGGCTTGTACGTGCAGTCCATGTGCTGTCTGAAAGTGAGCTCTCTGCACAGGGCCAGCAAAGACTAACTGCAGGTGTTTGCTATTACCAGGCCAGGTGATGGTCCGGTCTCAATCCCAGTCAGTACATACCTCAATGATGTGGCCCCACCAGTGGGAAAGAGCTGAAGAAGGCTTGAAGGTAAGGTATATGTTTGGCTGCCCATCCTGCACCAGCCCCTGGACACAGGGTTCATGGAGGGCTGCATGTATGTTTTGCACAACTTAACAGCAGCTTCCTTCTCCCTGAGTAAGGAGGGTTATACAATTAGCTTGTGTTATTTCCATCTGCTTTTTTTTTGTTTGGAGGCAGCATAGGAAATCAGGCCAAACCCAACCTTCACCCTCGACAGGCAGTAAATAGCCATGAGGGATTTGCTGTGCTGACAGCCCTTTAGAACAGTAAACCCCTTTGCTAGCTAATTCCTCTTTACCATTTTAAAATCTCCCCCACCAAAGAGAATAACTGCCAGTGATTTGTGCCAAAACCGTTCCTTATTAGAAAAAAAAAAGAACATGCAGAACATGACTGTAATAATAACCAACTGCTTTTATCAGTGAGCCGAGTGAAATTTCAGATAAAGGAAAACAGCAGCGTTTTTGCAGATGGAGACACTGAAAGTGGAGACACTAACTTACTCCAGGTCACATAATAATTCTCTATAGTGCTACCTTATTGCTACTACTGTGTTTTAACAGCCACATCCTTTCTTACTGTATTTATTCATTTCTTTCCCCCTGAATACCCTTCAAGTTATCCCTTATCATAAATAAAACAGTGGAATAATGGCCTTGAATGGACTAACAATAACGGGGAAGAGTCTCTGATGCAGAACTGAAGGCCAGAACTGTTGTTTTGTATACATTAAGGGCCTTTGGGGACACTTTCTGATATGTTTTTGCATCAAGCTGTGGTATTTGAAGCTGTTGCTGTTGAATAAATTAGTATTTATTTCAAGAAGCAATGAGGGATACCAAATATGTAGTATCATGGGGGGTGAGGGGGGGCACAGAAACACACATGTAAAAAACAGAAGCAAAGTGGTTCAGCTAAAAGGGCTTTTTCACATCTGAGCCTAGTCAGAACCTCAAGGTTAAGGTAACTTTTTATTTTCCACTGACGGTTTTTCTCTTGCATAGGCTTTTCTATTTCCTGGTTCTGGCAAGGGCTGAAAGCAGAAGGGCATGCTGTAAACTAAAATAGGCTAAACTGAGCTTTTAAGGACATTTGCTCGGGGAGTGTGGGGTGCACAGCTGTGCTGTCAGACTGCCCGGAGCCCATGGCCAAGCGTGGCAGATGGGACCAGGCACCCTCATGGGAGGTGGAAGAGGAAGGAGATCCCAGCACACCCCTAAGCGCACCCTCCCTGGTGCTCCTCCAGGGCACAGCCACTGCAGGAGCCCTGCAGGGCCAATGCCAGCTCCAAGAGCCTCCCCTGCCTCCTCTAGTTCCGTGAACATCAGCTCCACTGTGCTCTGTCAGGACCCAGGCTCACTCCTGTTTCATACCCAGTTCTCGATCTTCCCTCTCAGGTTCAGGTGGAAGAGCTGCTCCGTGGGGTTTTCTTTGCACATGGCTTCTGTTTTGCTTTCTTGTGATCCTTTAATCTTTGAGTATTACAAAATTCCTTTATTTTAATGGAAATGTTTTAAACCATAGTGTGGTTTTATCTCCCTATTACTATTTGAAAAATAAAAGCACCATCTCTGCATCATGGCCTTCTACCTGCCTTCTGAAGTTGGGTAGGTTAGCATAAAGGTGGCTGCTCTGGCAAGGCAAAGTTGTTTGAATATATAATTTCTTTGCTGTCCCAAAATGAATTGTTGGCTTTTGACATATGGATGACAGATTTCGGTTAATTTCATGGCAAAAGTTGAAGCATCCTGATGAATGCTTTGTGAGTAAATGTCTGTTTCTTTGATCAAAGTAGGATACTGATCCTTTACTGAGATGGTGGAACACATCGCTATTGAGGATTACAAATAGTCTCCTGGCTTTGCTAAGGGGAAGAAATTTTTTTCTCAGAGTCAGAAAATGTAACGGTTGGGTTACACTCTTCCCCGTCCTGCTTTCTTCTTCAAAAATAAACTAGGAAGGGAAAGAGAGGCAGGATCCCCTCCACACAGATGGCATTCCAGCAATACTGTCATTGTCCGGCTTGTGCTGCAGCCTCAGCAGTGGTTAATCTTTGGGCACTGCAACCTTGCTGCGCTACGGGAGGGTGCTTGAAGGGAAGTACAGCTAAGCATACAGTGAGTCACGCTCATCCCTGTGGAAATCAAGACAATCAAGTCAGGGACAGACTACGTCTCGGAAAAAGAAATGCAAAAGCGCTCAATGCGAAGCCATGTCCCCGCTGCCCCCGTACCTGTTGGCTGGCGGGATCTTGCCTCTTTCAGGTAGTAGAGGGCCTTGTTGAAGTCACCCAGGTGGTAAAATGCCACTCCTGATCGATAGAGCGCCTTGAAGTTCTCGCCTTCTTTCTGAAGCACTTTGAGGCAGTACTCCTTGACTCGCTCGTAATTCACCAGCTCGGCCTGGAGCAGGCAGGCTGCAGGGGATGAGGATGATGGGGAGACAGACAGACAGAGAACATTAGTGCCGTATTTCTCCCTGCTCCTACAATCTGCATGGGGGAAGAGAGCAGCTTAGGTGAGGGAAATGACTCAGACCTGTGATTCAGGAAGGGTACAGTCATATGGATTGTTTGCCAAACACAATTGTTCACAATTTAAATACCAACGCTTCTATTTTTGGCATTGTGAAGTGAAGGGATTGTGTTTGCTCCTGGGGGGCTGGGGGAGAGAGTGAGAGAACATAAACATCCCTCAGCAGAGCGGGAATGCCGTACAGTCTCGTGGCAGTGACTGGCTTCATTTGTAGTAAAACCGCTTCTCAGACTGAGGGCTGGAGCTCAGGAGAGTACAAAAAGGCAGTCAGTTATCTGACAAGGAAAAAAGGGACTAAATTGGATCAAATTTCTTATTTGGCTTAATACAAGGCTGTTAGATTTACAAATAATATGTAATTGCCTTTTATACAGGAGATCCTCTATGAAGTTTTGCTATAGGAAACAACAAAGGGCTCTGCTCTGTTTGGAATGTGGTGCTAGCAAACCAGAGGTACCTGGAGTTGTAGTACAGGGAACAAACATGCTATGCTATCTGCTTTCTTCAGAGTATTGCAACACAAGTTCATCCCAAGAGGTCAGCTCTGCTGACTTCCTAAAGGAAAAGGTAAACACAGCGAAGAAACAGCACGCTGAGGACTCTGTGTGCTGAAGTGCAATTGTTGCATAAAAGTAAAGGAGCTGAAGAAAATCCCCATAGTGAGTTTCCCACAACTGGGAGTGAAATGAAGGGGAAAGGGGGAGATCCTTGAGGCATGCTTTACGGCCCTGTTTGTGGCATACTGTAGTGCTTACTCTGGTGGGCTAAACTTCATTAGGCATATTGGGTGTTAAGAATGGTTTGGGGAGCAGTGACAAGAATAGGACATGGTGTAGTCACAGTCTTTGGGGAAATGAAGAAAGTTGTGCTGTCCACAAGCCCACCTGGTGCTGCAATCCAAGGCAACTTTGGGAATGACACAATTTGGGGAAGGGGGGAGGAAGGCAGGATACCGCTGCAAGGATCGGTTCAGAGGCTGGCAGTGTCAAGTGCCAGGGCATGGAGAGAAATTTCCCATGGCAGGTGGTGTTACTCAGTGTGACTCTGGCAAGGAGGGGACTCACTGCTCCTGCAAATACCAGTCATCACAGTTCAGGTCTCACCAATGAACAGCCAGACTGCACTTTTTGCATGGTAACTGCAGCCTGCAGCTGAGAGGATACGATGCTGGGTCAGGAATATGATACAGTTCTTGATCCCCTTCCCCTGCACCCATCAAGTAAGCCCTGCTCTGTATCTCGCTTTGTTTCATGAGCAGGAGGTTGGCTAGATGACCTCCAGAGATTCCTTCCAACCTAAATTAGTCCAAGTCTATGATCAGTTAACATGGGCAGAATACATTCCTAACCCAAGTACACGTTTAAACCTTAAATAGCTAACTGGGAACAATTACAAGCAGGCTTTTACCAGTAGAGAACTGATGGTACAGATGTGTTGAGCAAGGACTGCAGAACTAGCCCCACTGCTGGTACGGTTGGCTGAGTGACGCAGTGATTGCTAACGACAGCTTTGTCCCATTTGCTTTAATGACGGACTCTCAATATATTTGAACAGCTCCTGCCATTAAAGTGCACAAGTATTTCAAAGGTGTCTGGTTGCTTGTAATTTGATTGCCAGTTAAAAACATGTATATTTCTAAAAAGCTTAGCAGCATTTCCTTATCCAGAATTTGTCCTTTCCCATTTGTCAAACATTGATTTTTCTCACTCTGTTTCTAATGGAGCTTGAAATGACTGTGCCTTGTTTTCCTTTATTTTTCAAAGCTATTAAAAAGATGGCTGTGTAAATTTACTGCTGGCTTCACAGCCCTGGAAACGGGATTGCTTTGTTTATCTGCTGACCAGTAGCATGCACAGCAGTGGCAGTAGCTTTCTGCACGCTGCCAATCTGATCCAGCCTTTCACGTCCTCTGAAACTGCCTTTCAGAGCAACTCAGGGGGTGGATTTCAGTCTCTCTGTTCATTTACTACTTGGTATTTCCAGGTAGTCATAGAAATGATTCTGTGAAAAATGACAGGCAGTCTACTCACGTATATTAACTCAGTAATTCCATATTGGACTTGCTTCATGGACCGGTTTAAAAGAAAATAAAAAGCCTCCCACATCCTGCTAATTCATAAACCCAAATGGGCTTCCAGATATCCAGCTGGGTCCTTTCTGTGACTCACACTCACAGTAAAGATTCTGCAGGGCATCCCCACTAACTGTGCACGCAGCAGAGAGACGTTGGTACCACATGGCTAGCAGGAGATATGCGTGTTTATCTGAACAAAGCAAGCAGATGGATGTGCAGGAAACAGTTCTGCTGGAAGAGTTGGCCATTTGGAGAGCCAGCGTTAGAAGCGGCTGTTGGAAATGAACCTGGAGGGAGTATCTGCCTTATGAATATTCAGAGGTGCGTGCTTTCAGTTCTTGGTGGACTGGAATGATCTTAATGGACTGTGATTCAGTGCAAATATTGAGGCTGCTAGTAATTCAGCTTTCAGAAATGGAAGAGACATGGAATCCTTGTACTTCCTACCTAATTCAGTCAGGGGAGAATTGTTCTGAAAACGTGTTGTTTTCCTAAACAGACATGTGCATCTCTGGCTGGGAGTGTTTGTTTACCACATCAAACACCTAATCATCCACCTTCTCCATTCATAATAGGCCCCCAGTGAATCCTTCTGAGGAACAGAGCTCACTCAAAAGAGACCAAATCCAGAGGTTTATCCAGCTCCTCCTCCTGCTTTCTTGAAACTGAAAGGGCTTGATCCTGCACAGCACCATCTCTAGTAGCTCTCGTGATTAGAAGGGTGCCCTTCACCTGCAGATGCAAACCTACAGTCACCCATTCCCTACAGGTCTCACTGCATCGTAATACAGCATCTGGTGGCTACATCTCTTCAGCTCAGAATGTAGGGTGTCCTGCTTCCCCGCAGTGTTGATGGTTATCCATCATATTTGATTATCATTCTCAATTTGGCAGCTGATTTATTGTGTCAGCTTAGGCAATAAGTAACTCCTAATTTTTAAAACCATGTATGTCACATGGTGATGAAGAGTCCCTGCCTGCTGTAAAATAAGCTGATTTGAAACTACTGGGCGAAATGTGCTATGGGGAGGGGGTGAAGGTTAATGCTATTAGCTCCAACGGAGGGGCCCTGTCCATCACGCTTCCCAACTGACTGTTGATGTTTAAGCAAGGAAATAAGAAGCTTGGCTGGTCTTCTTCATAACAGGAGTGTTAAGCCCAGATTTCTAAGTTTTAATTTGTGGACTCAATCTATGCCAGCCAGTTCCATGAGTTGCAACAATTTGAGAGGTGCAGTACAGATCTGGTACTAGTAGATAACTGTACTGTCAGAGCTAATTTGTTTGGCCCTGCTCAGCACAAGGTTAGGCAAAGCAAAGATTAAAGCACCTGTAGAGCCAAAACACATCTACACTTTTACCAGTAGCTGTGGTTAGCAATGGTAGGAAGTTGTAACTAAAATCCCAGCAGTTGAGGGTTTTGGATTCTATTTTATTGTACCCTGAATTAATTTTGAATTCCAGAGTATCTTTCAGGAAGGTATCTATGCTTGATAGGTGCCAGTGAGAAAACATCCATGCCAGCCCTTTTCTCCCAAAGGTTAATTACTTTCATTGTTTAAGAAACATCACTATGTTTCTATACTGATTTTTTCATTTAGTTGCAATTACTAGCCAGACTTTGCTACCCCGAAAAGCTTGTGTTTCCTTGTTGCATTGGTACTCCCAGACTCTGATAAGTCACCACTCCATCTTCTCTTTAATAGCCTGCATAAAGAAGTGCCTGGAGTCTCTTACTAAAACCCCCATATTTTTCAGCTTTCCCTACTTTTATAGCTGCTCTCTGAGCCCTCAAAATGAAGTTCAAGTGGAAGTGCTGTCAGTTAGCATCTTACCAGAGAAACCTCTTCTGTGTGAATACCTCTGCAGGTTATGCAAATAGCTCAGTTTGGCCCAGACTTTTGGCTTCTAATTTTGGCTGAGCTAAGAACTAAGTCTGGATGTGGGATGTACAGGTTTTAACATGGAGATTTTGAACAACACTATCAAGAGCCTTGCCTACCTGGCAATTTTCACCAAAGGTTAAATCTGCATGCCAGAACTATCCTCCAGACACAGTTTATACCAGTGGCTAAATTCCCGCTGTAGGCAAGGCTCAAGTCCTATCTATGTTACAGAACACTTAAGAGAGTGAGCCAAATTACTGTGCAAACAATGTTAGCATATCCTTACCCCGTGGCATGTTCCTTGGGCTCAGCACACTGTGTTAGTCATAACAGGAATTCCATTTGCTGTTGTTCTGGGAGATGAAAATGCCCTTGCCCTACAGGAATATCTTGGGTTGCAAGTTCATATTTCACAAACTCCTGTCTTGTTTGCAGTTCGCTATCACCCAGGTAAGCTGGTAGTGCTGCCTATTTTTAAGATTGCCTTGTGCCTTCCACTGTAAGAGTCTGCTGCTTATAACTTTGTTGGTCTTTTAAGTTTTCGGACTAAAATATTTCATGTGTGATGTCTGCCTTTGATGTCTTCTTTTGGAAAACACCGGCCAAGACTCTTCAGGTATTTTTAAAAACCAGGCTAGTGAAACATATCTTATTTTTCCCTTGTTAAAGATCTCTGGTGACTGTCTTTGGATTTGTCTCCTGCCCTCTCGTTTGGCTTTGCAAACTGAAATCTGGCAGATATCATTTGTGTCAAGCAGGTGCCTTCTGTTATCCCTGGGGTAACCTGTAGCTGGCCAACTGATAACCTTCTGAAATTAAAACCAGTATAGTACTGCATATAGTACTCCATGGAGTTGCTTTAGAATTTGGTACCCAAATCCTTTGAATATTCGGTCCACCCTGGGCACAATCTGATCTAGGAAAAAGCAGGTATTTGGAAACTGAGAGCAAAAAAATTCTCTTATTGGCTCACTGGTCACAGGAAGAAAAAAGAGCAGAAAGTGGAAACCAAGACACAGAGACAGATGCTTGCAAGGGGAGGAGACCAGGGCGGAGGGCTGCGTGGGGACAGACGCACAGAACTGTTGGGGTGGTGAAAGGGGTGTATGAGCGGGGAGTTGAGGTCTGTTGAGGAGGCAATGGCTGGGGGGAGAAATGGAGTTCAGAGTTTGGGACACGGTGCAGCCAGCCTGGGGACCAAGAGGAGCATTTATAGCAGTGAAACCCCAGCAGAGGAAACCAGTCTCCCTAGGTGTGCATGGCAGCAGCTCCTCTAGCAGATCAGTTAACCGCAATCACATTTTTGCTCTGAATCGTCTTTTTCTCTGCTGGGTATACTCACCAAGGGATACTAACCTGCAACGCTGAAAACTAGCCCTTGCAAATATTCCCTGGAGACTGGAACAGGTGTCCTACGCAAGAGCTATTAGTTAAGTCACGTGGTTGAACCACTCTTGTATACTCACGCAAAAGGGTCTGAATCCAAATGACCTTTGTTTTCCACCCCTTAGACTGAAAAAACCAGCCTGTATTGATTTGTTTGGTTGCAAAGCAGAGGGAAGTAGCTAAACCCATGACTGCTTAAACCTGAAGTGGATATTCCCTCTTTATGGTATTTATTCTTGACTCTACGACTGGAGTTTAACAGCCTATGTGGATTATTACTCCTTAGCAAGTGCTAGGTACCCCAACCACTGCAAACTCAATGTGTATTTCACAAACTGACAGTGTCATTCCCAGAAATAACCACAATTAAACTCTGCAAAATACCTTGCTTTCTGGTATGATCTCGTTCTAAATGCAGCAGCCAGCAGCTCACTTAAAATCTGTTTAAACTGCAGGAAAATGGTACATATTCTTGCTCTGGTTCTACTTTGGAAAACATCTGATTGACACTTTGATATAACTGCTTCAGGGTCTTATTCAGACATTTGATTGAGACCTTTATATATCATTGAAAAGGCTTTGTTCTCATGTCTCTTTAAGACTCAAACTAATAGGGCAGACTAGGAAAGTCTCATACTTCTGTTACTTCAGAGGGGTTGGCATCCTTCATGGTGATGTTCTCCCTCAGAAAAGAGAAAACATGATAGTAGTAAGTTCTGGTTTGAGTTAAGTGTTTGGGAAGAAAAATTATTGGAATATACTCCTCTCCCCCCCAAAAAAACCCTAAAATCAAACCAAACCAACCCCAAAAAAGCCAACCAACAAACAACCCAGGAGTGGAGAAAAAAAGAAAAAATGTTTGTCCTGGAATAGACAGGAATCTTCTAAACATGCTACTAATGGATGTATTATTAATCTCTGCATCTGCAGTCTGTGTAAATGGTGTTTACAAAAAGCACATGGAGCTTACAGTGTCCACTGGAAAAATTAAAAGGGATACCATTACTACAGGAGACTGAAAATTTCAGCCATGTGTTAGTAATTTAAATTATAATGAAGTTCTAAAAGAAATCAGGTAAAATGCGTCATAAAATTATGCTGAAAATGTAAAGGGTTATCTTAGATTAAAAGTCACCTTGGACTTAAGCTACTGTAATTGTAATGTACAGCATAAAAAGACCTGGACTAGCCGAATGCTTATCCAAATTTCTCTGAAGTTGAAGTTATTGATCCTGAGTGTGCAGACTGCTCAGGCTACATGTGGATGGCACAGCCTAATTTTTAACCTGTTTTAACCTGTGTTAAATTTTCAGTCTGGATTGGCACTAAAAGGAGCCATGTAATGTGTGGGAACGTAAGAAGCCTACACCAAGGGAATAAAGCAGAGGTGGTAAAGCATCTGTATCTGCACTGAGCTCCATGTGTGCTGTGCCCTTCAAGAATGCAACCCAGCATTCCTCAGAAGAGGATGTCTAAAGCATCTTTTTTTCAGAGAAATGCTGCACGCAGTTTCACTACTAGGCTGAGACACTAATTAGGATCTGCAGTTTCCAAACAATCTCTTCCATGAAATATTTATCTTCTTTCTCTATAGTCCAAGCTTGCAAACAAAGAGTATTTTCTGGCTTCTCACCAATAAAAAGCTAATTATAGACAGTTTGATAATGTCTGGCAATAATCTGATCAGCTGACTCCTAGTTCCTGGACAACCTTAATGGGATGAAAAGGGAGTATCAGAACGACAGTACAACTTTCCAGCCAGTGGCTCTCATTTGTTCCTCTCCAGGTACCAAAAAGGCCTAAACATGCCTGTATGTTTCTGCTTGTGGGGAAATGTGTGGAAAACCAAAATCCAAGCTGTATGACAGGTTGTCTCTCTCCATAGGGAGGGATTAATGCTAAATGAGGTGTGGATCCACAAATGTTTGGAGAGCCCAAGGAGAGCCACCTCTTCCAAGCTGCCTTCCCCTTCCCAGCCTGCCTCTCAATTTGTAGAGAGATACCAGCTGTTCCTCCCCATCCTCCCTTCTCGGCCATGCTTTCCTTCCAATACATAGCATGGTCTCCTTCAGTTCTCTGCTGTTCCCAAGTCCTTCATACCTCTTCCAGAAGAAAGACCCTTACTTCACTGTTCCAATTAGATTTTTTAGGAGAAAAAGAGACAGTAGTAGTGACTGAAGTATGCTGATCCTTCCACCATCATGCACATGACAAGGCATCTAGCAGTTCTCAAGGGAGCTGCTGAGCCCGTGTCAGACATTTTGTGGCTTGCAGCCCACCCTAGGACTCTGCCTGTTGCCATCTCTTGGAGTGCATAGGGCTGGTAACGAGGAGATAAGTAACAGCTAATGTGAGCTGTCAGAACAAATCAGTTTAACTTCAGTCTGAGATAGGGTGATCAATCTTGAAGATAAAGGAGAAACAGTCGATGTTACATATCTTGGCTTTTACACTAGTCAAATGACAAATTTTAGTGACATTTTCTTAAGCAAATTGAAGGAGCACAGCCTAAATGAATAGACTTAACTCTGTTAACAAAGTGAAAGACATATTAAGTAGGGTTCTGCACTGAACTGTCCTAGGCCCCATGGTATTTAGTATTGTCAATAAAGACCTGAATGACAGACTGCAGACTGCCTCATCAATTTGCAGAAAACACCAAGACGGGAGGAGCTGGTGTATGTTGGAAACAGGGTAGAATTCCAAAGGATCCCCACAAACTGGTGGTGTCCTGATAAAAACAGGGGCAAGTTAAAGGTCCTACAGTTTGGCAGGAAAAAAACCCACTGTGTAAGTACAACAGGGGAACAGTTGGTTGGAGAGCAGTTCAGCTGAAAAAGATATGGGGAGTGAAGTGGATCACCAGCTGAAATCAACAAGGCTATACTGTTAATGAAGAAAAATGCACACCAGCATGTATGAAAAGAAGCAGTTTGCAAGACCTGTGAGAGTACTGTGTCCCATTTTGAATGCCAATCTTGAAAGAAAACGTGGATGTAATCCACAGAAGGATCCTGACAATAACAAGGGGTCCAGAGAAGACAGAAAATAAACCTTCAAGGAGACAGTAAGGGAAGATAGGCTAACAGTGTTCATATATGTAAAAAGAAAAAACCCCAAACCTTGTAATGCAAAGAAGGGTATAACCAGGATACACTCTGTTCTTCCTGTACTCGGGAAGTAAGAAGAGGGCTTACATTTCAGCTAGGAAGAACTTTCTAGGAGTGAAGCATTGAAAGAGACTGCTTGGGGAAGTTGTGAAGGTTCCTAGCTTTGCAAGTGCTTAAGAACAGCCTAAGCAAACGTTACCTGGGATATGTCTTATTTGTACCCTTGTACCACACATGGGTGTGGATAGAAGACTCTGCAACTGCTGTTAAGCGCTGCAGTCCCATTATTGATTGTCCTGTAACACTTGGAGCAGGGAGGGTCCTCAGTTCTTGATGGCTGCCATTTAGTACTAATTCCTATCAGAATTTAGTACTAATTCCTATCAGAAGGTCCTTTTAGAGGATGTCAGAGCAACATCCCAGCCAGACACGTGAATATGTAAGCACTTAGGTAACAGCAGGCATGAATGATTTCTGCCTTTGCTGTATGTTTATGTTCCCATATTTCAGACTTTTCTAATTTTCGAGAGCGCAGTTCTTTAGAAGTGTTCATTATTTCTAAATGATTCTTAAGTTACTTTAAGGCAAGTCTGTGGTGATTTATGCCTCTATTTTGTCACAAATCCAGTGATATAATACTGCAGTTTTCCTTCAAAGGGCCAAAGCTTTGAGAAGCAAGGAATTTCAGCAAACTTTTCACCTGATCCTCACAGCTTCTGTTTTGAAAGAGTATTTTGACCTACCAGTTCCTGTAGTTACTGGTCCTTCAAAACCAGAGGCTTACTGAAAATTCTTAGCTATGGTAATATTAAAGAAATAGTTAAAACCTAGATGTCAAGCAAACAATAATTGTTTTCTGAAGCCAAAATCTGCCCCTAGCTGTGTACCAGCAAATCTTTATTCTACCAAAATAAAGAGCTTACGGTGGAGATGATCTTCATATTGCATCTTCTAATCTCCATGCCTTTGATCTTACCAGCCAGGAGAGGTAGGAGCAAAGTCCTAGCAAAGCACTGGTAGAGCAAGAGCTTCAGTCAGCTTTTAACTACTAGATCATTTTGATTCTATAATATCCATAAATACTAGCTCCTCCTGCAGCCACTTTAGAAGAGATGGAAGTCCCTTCTGTTTGTTTTTGCCAAGGCTGTTATTGTTATCTGCCAGCTTAAACCCCCTGGAGGTTTCCTCCTCTCTGAATTTATATTTATCTAGTAATCTTTGACCTGTCTTTATCTTTTAAATCAGTACTCATCTAGTCCAGTCAATATGACTTTAGATATGTTTGGCCTTCAGATCTACTGTTCCAGTTGCTATTTATTCCACCACCTCTTCCTTGCTGTTTGCTTTTGTTCACCTTGTGTTGCTTTACTCCCTCACTGTAGCACCTTCTCTACATCGTACCCTTTCCTCCTCTGGCCTCCTGTTGCTATTGACGCCCACTGGAGGAATCTGGTCTCTGGAGTTTTCACAAGGGAAAAGTACGTAGAACTTTGTATCAGAGATTAGCAACATCAGATGGTGACAGCCATGTAGTAAGTGCCTGGAGTTCAACAGCAGTCCAACTCGAATGAGTGCTATCAAATATTTTATGATTCTTACCAGAGTATATTACACAGTGACACTAAGGTCTTAATGGAATGGTGGGTTTTTTTGTTCGGTTTTTTTTTTTAAACCCATCTGAGACAAGGACGAGGAAGTGATGGATTTCAAGCTGCCTTCTCTACTGAAGGGTAAAGCATCCTTTGATCATAGTGGTTCAAACAACTGACAGCAGTACTGTGAAATGCAGCTGGAACAGCTTGAAGGCTCTGACAGTTGTGCATGTCACAATTGCCTCAAGCCTCGCTTACTGCAGCATGTTCAGTTTGGGATGAAAGCTAGCACTTTATCCTGTACCACAAACAAGGCAGGATGACGTGGCTGTGTAACATCTGTGTGCTGTGCCCTGTGGTGGCTCACAGTTCACCTCCCAGGACACGTGAAAGAGCTGACAACTGCAGAGTCCACTGAGGGGTGGAAGAGCAGGCTGTCTCTGGGGCCACCTCCTTGTGTATTCATACCATGCATAATTGATAGGGACTGAAATGCTTTTGGTTCTTCCTTGAACTCTCCCTAGCTGAAAAGACTCATCTGGCAAGATGGAGAGGTCAAATGGGGAGGAACATTTCCTTCATTAAAATAAGAACCCATTCACATGCTTTATCCAGGCCCAGTGTAGCCCAAAGCCTTTCCATTTTAATGATGTTTTGAAACAGAGCGAAACCTTTATGGCCTCTGTGGGAGGGATGGAGAACAACTGACAGAATCGAAGAGGCAGAGGATGCTCAAGTTAACCGTTTTCTAACTAATTGAAGAGAGAGAGCTATAAAACAAAGCTCTCAACCTTACTGTCCTTAAAAATGCACTAAGCAAACTTGCAGAGAAGAGTGGTTTGTCAGCAACAGAGCCAACTAACCCTGGCTGTGTCAGGCTGTCACCTGGCTGAGCTTTGACAGACAGGGTAAAGTGAGCTTAAGCACTACCCTTTCGTGTAGTTGGGCCTCTACTGTCCTTGCCTCTTCCCTGCCCTCCGTTTATACCATATAAACTTAGTACCACTGAGACATCAACTCTAGTTGGCCAACAGGTTTGAAAGTTACCAAGACGGGACTGACAGGCAGACTGCAGAAAACATACGTGCTTATGACTCATTTCCTTTGGAAGTGAGGCTGAAAACAAATAAACTAAAGACCAGAGGGATGATTCAGCATATTATTTGCCTGAAAAAGTCAGGGTTTGAACTGTGCAGGAGCATAAGCCAGTCTTCTAATAAGATGTCTTCTCTTTAATATAAACTGTGGCAAAGTGCTTCAGGTAAAGATATCAGATCATTCCCAAACCCTTCATAAACCACGTCTGTGCAATGCATTGATGGCAGTGGAAGAATGAGGTAGGAGTGTGTGTCTGATTTGGAGCACGTGGAGGGTAACTTCCACCCCAAGTAGACAGCAGCTTGTTTTCAGGCATCCAGAACATTGGAATCATTGTACTGAATCAGGCCAATAATACAATTCTCTATCTTGGCTGTGCCTTTTCAGTTAAGCTAGGGAAGGTGAACGTACTGCAAAGAATTTATGTGGTAGCTGAAGAAGCTGAAATGGGTTCTGCTGACAAGTATATTGGTCTGTAAATAGAGATCACTAGTAGCATACCTCAGAAATTAATTTCAGAATTGAGCTTGTTTAGTGTTTTGTTAATACTCCTATGTCAAAGTAGGAGTGCCCTACTGACTGTGAAGTTGGAAGGTACTGTCAAAAGGGATGAGGACAACAATATGATATAAAAAGAACTACCTGACCTGGTACACAGCAGTGAATTTATTTGGGATAGAAGTTCGTAATACAATATTTAAGACCATGCTCTTTGGCACTAATAAGAATTTTTGCTAGAATTTGTGAGCTCATGAGCTGGAAACAACCAAAGAGGAAAAGGATGTGAATATGCTAGCTGATCACAGGATGACTGAGTCATTTATGTGACATGGCTGTGGACAGGGAAATGAAAAACTTGGAGAAGTTTATTCATAAATCCAAACCACTTAGCGGTGGTCCTCAAGCATGAAAATGTAATATTTGCTTTACAGTTTTTATCCTATCTAATACAGCAGTGAATGTTCTGATTAGTTATGTTTCTAAGCTTTCTTTTCTAACCTTATTAGGTTCTTTAACTCCATGACACCTTCTGGCACTGTACTCCAAGTTAATCAGCCTTGGGTTTTAAAATTATTTTGTATTAATCTATTAATTTAATTTACCACCCCACCCTATGAGCAAAGCTCCTGAGCTGCCTCAGTTTGAGCTCCATCACACCAGTTACAGAGTGTATAAAGAAAAATGAATACATTTTCTTTGTACTTCCAATGTAGGTGAGGACCTTATGCTGCTCTGGTTTCCTTGCAACGTGAATGCACTACCATGTCTTAAGCAATTAATCAGGGCAAAGCATTTAAGAGGATAGTAATCTAGGATTTGAATTATACTAGTGTTAAAAAAATATGGTGATGAAAGGAGTTGAGGCTTAACTTTGCACCACGCTGTTTGATAAGAGAATCATTGCTACAGGCACGGGGCAGAGATTCTGATTTGATTCTTTTTGAAGCACTGGACAACAAAGTGCCTTTGCACAACAATGGTCAGGGCTGACTTAAGATGATTTTCCAGAGCATCATAACAGACTCCTTCCCTCATCGTTCTGCTTCTGGAAGATCAACTGGGTGGGGTGATGACCTCCAGGGCAGCTCCTGCTTGGGAGAGGCTATGGCCATTCCATGGATTTGTTCTCTGGAAGTTGGATGAAACATAATCTTTCTGCCCTCTCCCTCTCTGGGAGCAGGATTGGGCCAAGGAATGTGAATTCTCACAGCTTCTTCCCTGCAGTTGGTTGAAAGATCATTCTTTATATCATAAAGATGCTTTTCATATCAGGGTGAATTTGTGGATTGGATGGTGACTGTAGGGATAGCATAGCACACCGGAGGTAGACGTTTGTTAGTCTCATGAGCCCAGGAATAGTCAAAGGAAGCACTAAAGGTCTGACATAACTTTTCAAGTCCCAGACACTTCCTGTGCTTCTGATTTGCTTCCAGGAGTAGATTTCCTCTCCCACACACTACACTGGGGAACGTGCAGGGGAAGGATACCCCTATTCCCCTCTTCATCTGCTTCAGGTAGCAGTAAACAGCTCTGCTGCCTGGAGTCAAGTCTTTCAAGCTGGAGAAGACCTACGATAAGCAGCATCCAGCTGGGCTGATCTGAAATCAGTCTTTGCATGTTAGGCTAAGCCTTACAGACGCATCAGATGGGTAGCGACTTTCCACCACTGCCTGATTAGGTTCTACCAAGAGGGCCATGAACCCTCTAGCTTTACAGAATAAGGTGACTTACAGCAAGGTAGATACCTCACTTGAGTTTCCTGAAGTAGGAAATGAGCTGTTTAGATATCCCTGATGTGGTCAGGCCAGAGTAACACCAGAGCCATGAAAACTGACAGTTGTAATCAGGGCATTACAGGAGCTTTGGAATCAAAATTTGAGGAACACCAGTTTGGTGGCTCTTTGCTGGCTGACCCAGCGGCTCCTTTCCAGCAGCTCCCAGGCAACTAGATCGACGGCTAGATTAGCAGAGTTTTGCTGCCTGCCACTCTGATATGAAAGGAGTTGCTGTTGCCATCGATGCAGAACAATCTACATGACAGCCCTCTAAACTGGCAGCAAGTAAATGCAATGGGCAGTGTTCCTACTAAAGAAAGAAAGGGAATACTGAGCAGTGGCTAGAAAAGTATTTGCTTTAGTAGGGCAGAGATTTGACCTGTCAAACATGGATGCGTTGGAGAAGGAAAAATGCTGTAGCCTTGCAACCAACAATCAGTGCCCTGCGTCCTGAAAGGCTTATTCAGCAATGTAAAGATGTTTGTTCTCTTCACCTAGGGACATATAGAGAGATGCAGTTCCTGACTTGTGGATGGTACATATGAATGAATAGGACAGAGATGTCATGATAGTCAGGAGCTTGGGACACAGGACTTGTCAGGCAATTTGGGTTCTTCAGCAAACAGATCCACAACTGCTGGAGGTGCAAACAGCATGAGATGATTGCTTTTTTCCCCTGACTCCTGTTGGGAGGCTGCTGCAGAACCATTCAGGGGTAGTGACATATACAGCCTAAGGCTTTCAAGATGAGTATGGGCTGCTGCAATGGGCAAAGTTGTGATCATGGCTACACAGGACAAGCATGTGTTAAAATTCACACCCCTGATCGGAAGAGTTGGTAATTTTACCAAGGTGAATGACAAAGGGTGCAAAGATATGGAATACAGTCACATGCTTGCACATGTACACACTGTTGTAGAGATGTGCTCTTCCTTGTTACACATAAATTGGTAACCAGCACCAACTGACTGGCTTTCTGTAGGTATCACAGCAGAGATGGGCTTTGAGGAGAGCCAGGAAAGGAGAGAAGTTCCAACCTCCACTAATATACCGCAGGCAAAACCAGCTCTCAGGAATCGGGTACAATCAGGTGCTGTTGGGCACAGGATGAGAACAAAGGGGATGAGAGGACCTCGTAGGCAGAACAGAGATGGGGGGAGCCCAGGAAGGGACAAAACTTTGTCCGGGAGGTCTGACCTAGCTGCGTTGAAACTGGGAGAGCTAGTAGAGGAATTCAAAGGGTAAATGCATGGACTGAGCTGAGGAACATGATGGGAGAACTGGGTACACAGGACAAAGCCAAGGAGAAGCAGATGGTGCTATCCAGCCTATGAGCCTCAGGGCAATGGCATGTCAAGAATTTTGGAGAGCAGGGAGACTGGAGTGGATTTTGAAGTAAAGATCATGACATTAGCTATTGCCTATGGATAGTAACAGATGAGCTCTGGCGTGTCAAGCTATGACAGCTAAAGATCATTGCTCCCTTGCTCCCAGCTGTCACTTCTGCCATGGGTTATCAGAGAGAAAACGTGACTTTGCTCAATTCATTTCCATGAGTTGTCTTAGTATTGTTTCTAGCGGTGTCCTGAATGGCTATACTGAAACAGACTTGTCTACTCCAACCCACCTTCAGTGGTTGCCATTCGCAGCTGCCTAGGCAAGTGCATAAGAACAGGGCAAGCTACAGTGTCCTACTACCACCTCCCAGCCTCACACAAGTGAGCGTGCCCCAGCTGGAGTTACCTTCAGCAATTCCAGCAAAGCTTCCAGAAACCGCACTGACTCTACAACCTTTGTTAAAGAGAACAGAATAGTAACGCTCCACGCCACCCTGAGAAGATTTACCTGCATTCATCGATCAATGTCCTAAGCTTACTGTTTCCCATCCAAGATGCAGTGCAGGAATGAACAAAAGGAGAGAGATTCCTGAGCAGCCATTAGTAACAACCTTCTAGTTAATGATAGTGAATATTGACTCTTTTTCAAAGCATTTTTAACCCTCAGTATTAGTCACTGGTATGGTCGCCTGACTAAGCTGAAAACAAGATTAATACACAGTTGTTCCTTCTGTATCAGTTTCGCATCTGTGAAGTGAGAGAACAAAGAAGAAAATAAATAGCCAGTAAATTTTCTCAAAACTTCATTATGTATTTTCTCCCTTTCTTCGTTTCCTCAGTTTCAAAGGTTTTTGTATTTTATTTTCTGAGGTGGCACAATGTCAAGAAGGAACTGGGACCTGGCAACATTTAGACCTCCCCTTTTATACTGTTTACTTTTACTGTTCTTTCCCTTACAGCAGCTCCTTTATCAGGTGTGCATTAAATCTCATCCTAAAATCCTAATGCGCAAACTTCTGATGTCCCTCCATTCTTACAGCATCAGTTACACTGCTCAGAGGACACTCTGGGGATGTGCTGCCGAACTGGTAAGCAGTTCTAGGAGAAAGGCTGGAGAAACAGGTCTGGAGATGGGTTAGAAATTTCTGGGTCTGAGTCCAAGTGAACAGGAAGAAGAGAAAGATGCTCCACCTGCTGAACCATGCAGAGGTGGCCCAGCTCCCAGAAAAGGAGGTAACCATGGAGCTCATGGGTGTATTTAGCAATAGACTGGGAACCAGCTTTCACTTTGACACTAGCTTTTATTGAACCAGCTGAACCACCTTCAGCACAGCACTGATGGAAACCTGTGGAGGTGTAAGAGGCTGTGACTCATTGTGGGACTTTTGCCGCAGGAACTCTAGAACAGCATTTCAGAAGAGGATGGAGTAAAGCTGGCAGGATGTGCTACTACAGAACTCCCAGAAAACATACCAGTGTTCTCAAGGTGGAGAACAACCAGTACTCTTCAGGTAAACAAATTAACCACTGCTCCGTTCTTGAAGAAGCTTTGTGATTTTTGGTATCTCCTGCTTCATCTCCCATGGTAAGCTGTAGCTAGACTTGGATGGATCTCAGCTCACCAAGACTGCAGCTCCTCTGGGCAGTCTGGCCAGGGGATCTATACTTTCTCAGTACTCTGCTTCAGGCAAATGGTGACAAGGTCAGCTGGGACAGGCTTCTCCTTGTGCAAAGGGAATTAAACATGTGGTAGAAGTGGCTGCAAAAAAAAAACAANTGTTGGGCACAGGATGAGAACAAAGGGGATGAGAGGACCTCGTAGGCAGAACAGAGATGGGGGGAGCCCAGGAAGGGACAAAACTTTGTCCGGGAGGTCTGACCTAGCTGCGTTGAAACTGGGAGAGCTAGTAGAGGAATTCAAAGGGTAAATGCATGGACTGAGCTGAGGAACATGATGGGAGAACTGGGTACACAGGACAAAGCCAAGGAGAAGCAGATGGTGCTATCCAGCCTATGAGCCTCAGGGCAATGGCATGTCAAGAATTTTGGAGAGCAGGGAGACTGGAGTGGATTTTGAAGTAAAGATCATGACATTAGCTATTGCCTATGGATAGTAACAGATGAGCTCTGGCGTGTCAAGCTATGACAGCTAAAGATCATTGCTCCCTTGCTCCCAGCTGTCACTTCTGCCATGGGTTATCAGAGAGAAAACGTGACTTTGCTCAATTCATTTCCATGAGTTGTCTTAGTATTGTTTCTAGCGGTGTCCTGAATGGCTATACTGAAACAGACTTGTCTACTCCAACCCACCTTCAGTGGTTGCCATTCGCAGCTGCCTAGGCAAGTGCATAAGAACAGGGCAAGCTACAGTGTCCTACTACCACCTCCCAGCCTCACACAAGTGAGCGTGCCCCAGCTGGAGTTACCTTCAGCAATTCCAGCAAAGCTTCCAGAAACCGCACTGACTCTACAACCTTTGTTAAAGAGAACAGAATAGTAACGCTCCACGCCACCCTGAGAAGATTTACCTGCATTCATCGATCAATGTCCTAAGCTTACTGTTTCCCATCCAAGATGCAGTGCAGGAATGAACAAAAGGAGAGAGATTCCTGAGCAGCCATTAGTAACAACCTTCTAGTTAATGATAGTGAATATTGACTCTTTTTCAAAGCATTTTTAACCCTCAGTATTAGTCACTGGTATGGTCGCCTGACTAAGCTGAAAACAAGATTAATACACAGTTGTTCCTTCTGTATCAGTTTCGCATCTGTGAAGTGAGAGAACAAAGAAGAAAATAAATAGCCAGTAAATTTTCTCAAAACTTCATTATGTATTTTCTCCCTTTCTTCGTTTCCTCAGTTTCAAAGGTTTTTGTATTTTATTTTCTGAGGTGGCACAATGTCAAGAAGGAACTGGGACCTGGCAACATTTAGACCTCCCCTTTTATACTGTTTACTTTTACTGTTCTTTCCCTTACAGCAGCTCCTTTATCAGGTGTGCATTAAATCTCATCCTAAAATCCTAATGCGCAAACTTCTGATGTCCCTCCATTCTTACAGCATCAGTTACACTGCTCAGAGGACACTCTGGGGATGTGCTGCCGAACTGGTAAGCAGTTCTAGGAGAAAGGCTGGAGAAACAGGTCTGGAGATGGGTTAGAAATTTCTGGGTCTGAGTCCAAGTGAACAGGAAGAAGAGAAAGATGCTCCACCTGCTGAACCATGCAGAGGTGGCCCAGCTCCCAGAAAAGGAGGTAACCATGGAGCTCATGGGTGTATTTAGCAATAGACTGGGAACCAGCTTTCACTTTGACACTAGCTTTTATTGAACCAGCTGAACCACCTTCAGCACAGCACTGATGGAAACCTGTGGAGGTGTAAGAGGCTGTGACTCATTGTGGGACTTTTGCCGCAGGAACTCTAGAACAGCATTTCAGAAGAGGATGGAGTAAAGCTGGCAGGATGTGCTACTACAGAACTCCCAGAAAACATACCAGTGTTCTCAAGGTGGAGAACAACCAGTACTCTTCAGGTAAACAAATTAACCACTGCTCCGTTCTTGAAGAAGCTTTGTGATTTTTGGTATCTCCTGCTTCATCTCCCATGGTAAGCTGTAGCTAGACTTGGATGGATCTCAGCTCACCAAGACTGCAGCTCCTCTGGGCAGTCTGGCCAGGGGATCTATACTTTCTCAGTACTCTGCTTCAGGCAAATGGTGACAAGGTCAGCTGGGACAGGCTTCTCCTTGTGCAAAGGGAATTAAACATGTGGTAGAAGTGGCTGCAAAAAAAAAACAACCCACCAGAGTCTCAGGTTTTGAAAAGTCTTGGGAAGAATAGAGACATATGTAGAGGAAAATGCATCTNCCGGCATCTGAATGTATTTCCATCCCAACCTCCCAATGCACAAGAAACTCCCTGAACAGGGAGAATTTCGTTCTCCAAAATAAAAGGGAATAGGTAAATACTGAATATTTCATGACAATGGCTTCAAACCCCACTTCTTAAATAGGTGTCAGGGTTTGGGCTTATCACTAAAAAACCCACACATAGTCATCTGTGTTTATTGTCTGCTGCAGTTTCACCTACCTGGAGCAGTAATTGCATCAGGCCTGTAAAACAAGATATTCCCATGCGCTCTGGCTGGGTAGATCTGTCTAAACCAAGAGTGTCGGGAAACTCCCCCCTCAATCAGTGAAAGTGCAGACCACATCCTGCTCTGTTTGCTGCCGTCTCTCTTTCCCATTGCATGGTCTCCTTAGGGAGGGTGTTTTTTGTTGATGCAGCACATTAAAAACCCCTTCACATCAAGCCACAATCCAAGATTGCTTTAACACCCACAGCACCATGTGTCCTGGTAGAGTCTGTACTGGCTATATACTGGGATGGGGTTTTAGCAGAGACTCCTGGTGAGGAGTTTCAGTGGGTGGTCAGTGGAGACAAGTTTTACCAGCTTTTCTCACGTTTAGTTATATTTTTACTTGGATTAAGTATTATAAGTATTCTTATTTGGATTTCTCAGTGGGACTACTCACCAAAGTCTGTGCAACTGGTGGCGGCTGGGTGTACTACCTACACGCCAGCCTAGAGCCCCAGGGTGCTAGGAGGGTCCTATGCTGCTGCAAGTGTCATGTTTTGTGGGACTGTTGCTATGACCTTTACATAGTTGTGAATGGTACCAGTGCAAGTTTCTGCCAGTGTAGGACCCAAACCTCACTATCCAGGCTGAGATGTAGCTTGGATGGCTACATTTAGTAACATGCTGTCAAGACTCCTATAGTAAACTAAACATACCTGAATGGGGATATGAACATGTTACATTTAATTTACATTCAGGTAATGAACAAAGCCTTCCAGTACTCCCAAGAGGTCATAAATGCAGATGGATAAACTGAGGTTTGACGAATGGAAAGATTTGGTGAAGATAACACAACTGGTTAGCGCAGAGAGGGAGGATTAGAAACCCACATCCGCCAGTGCCACTCCTCATCCCCAGTTCTCTCCCTGGTTCCGTTTCTCCTGCCAGGATTAGCTCTAGCACTTCTGCATGCTTAGGAAAACCAGCAAACGTTTGCTTATCGCACTGCAACATTCCCTCACCAGAAAAGCTTAAAACTATGCTTACCCTTAGCATTTTGCTGCTTTGGAATGACTAGGACTTGTTTCTCTCTGCAGAGCAGACGTAGTCCTTTTGACCCTGTAAACTTTTAGGCAGTAATGCTGGAATAAAATAATCATTGCGTTTAACGAGAGTAATGGTTGCATTTGCAGTAGGTAAATGATCCCTACCTGCATGCAGTACATAAAGCATTTAAGCTTCTTCTAGATCAAAGATGCTGTACTGTAGGAGTGGAAAGGAGACTCAGACCTGAGGGATATTTGGCCAGTTTGCTTTTCTGCAGGCATTCTTCATACATTCCTCTTTTTTTTAAAAGAACACAAACCACTGACTTGGAGGAAACTCAGTTAATGCACCATCAGGATGAGATTGTGGTCCCTGTTCTTTATTTTTCAATAGGGCTAAGAGAGACAAAAAGAGGTCAAGTGACTTCCTCAAGGTCAGAGACTGTCAGTGAGTCATAAAGAAGGGACTGTTTGCCTTACAGGCCTGCATTCATTCCGCAATGCTCTATGCTGCTGGTAGGCTTTTTCTTTGCCTAGCCTAGCAAATTCTGGGTGCCTTGACCATGCTGCTGCTCTCGCCTCTGGTGACCTTTATCAGAGAGACTTATGGTAAAATGAAGGGGTATCGGCAGGCCCGTGTAATAACGTGGCAGCACTGGATTTTGCAGATGTGAGGGGTAGTCCCTTGAAGGCAAAACTCTGGGAGCTTAAACTGAAGCCCAGCTAGTAGCTTAGTGAAAGAAATGTGAGCGGCGCTGCCAATGGCAAGCGGTGAAAATCCTGGGCCGATTTAAAATATATTAAAAAAAAAAAGATCACAAAAATTTAAAAACCAGTAGATTTGGGGTCCTTTGAAATGGGCTAAATAGTTTAGGTTGTGGGGGTGCCACACGGCTCCACGACAGGGGACCTTAGAAAACCCACTGAATATTGTGGGGCTCTGATTAAATACAAGAGCTGCCTACCCCACCTCACGCTATGAGAATTGCCTGTTGAAGGTGCTCTACAAAAGCTCTACAAAAGAAGCGGAGCTAAACAAGAATCTGTGTGCACGTTTGTGCCTAAATTTACATTCTGCAAGGCAACAGAGGCACGGATAACAGTTTAGTGTTTGCCCACATGTTCTTACTCATGTAATCAGTCAGATTAAAAAAAAAAAACAAAAAAACCAACAACCAATGCCAGCCTTCACCCATGAGACTGCCCCAAATCCCCTCTGGGTGTATGTTTCTCACCTACTTATTTCGCTAAGTGCATATTTACCTATAGTTGATGCTCTCCTCTGACTGGTATGCTTCGTCTAAACAAGTAATTATGTGTGTGTGTGCATCTGTATTTGTGATGCAAAACACATCTGACAGGTGGATGTGTGGTGGCCACAGAAAAAATGACAGTGCAAAAGCAAGGTGGGCTTCTTCAATGCTAAGCTTAAAGAGTAAGCGGAGGTGCTAAAAGAACTTGATAATAAGGACGCTCAGATGACAGCTGCTAATGCTACCGGGTATACATCAGAGCTAAGTGAAAAACTGCTTTCTCTAGAATTGACATATACTGCTGTTATGCTCTCTGCACTATGCAGATTTATTTATTTTAAAAACAGCTCTAGGCACTCATTCAGTGCTCAGAAGCAAAACCCTCTGCGTCTCCTCCCTTCCCCATGTCAAATAACACTGACTTCAACTCTAACAGCATGCGCTGGTGCCTCTGCTAGAGCCCACCGTGTAAAGAAATTGGTGGCTTCTGCTGCACCACACTTAGAAAATAAAGTCCCGCTGCTGCACCTCTTGAAGTTGCTATTAGAAAGGTATAGTAATTATTATTACAGCACTGGGGAAACTCCCTCCCCCGCTCTTCCCTTCCCTTCAGACACAAATTCACAGATCCTCCTGCTAGAATGGGAGCTCTGGGACTGGGCTAGGAGCGGCCACACTGCAATTCCAGTTTAACTGCACACTCCCCTCTCCAACACGCAGGGCATTTCTTTAAAATTGCTTGCAGACAGCCCAGCAGACACACATGAAGCTACGCATTTCCGAGACAAATGCTGTTCTCTGCTCTGTGCGTGCCATCTACTGAAAACGTGTGACAACCGTCTGTGCAAACTGACAGCTTGACCTGCTGTGAGGTTATCCCAGGAAAAGCACTGCTTGCAGCTCCAGGGTTAATTATACTCATCTCCTCTTGTGTTCACACTGGTTAAATTTAGGAAAAAAATCTGTTCAAATCTAGGTTAAAGATGGAGCGTGTTTCTCACACTGTCTGATTGCTACTGCTGACAAGATCAAATACAACCAACAGGGAAAAAAATTCCCCACACAAACGCGAAACGGTAAATAAATGAGCTGGACGATGACCATTACGCAGGACAACTCCGTCAGCAGGAGCGGACACATTTCCAGCAAGTGGAACTTGTGTACTCAGCAGAAAGTGCCACAGAAGCAAATCCCATCCCTCCCTCCCACTTTGTTTACCTTCTACCTACCATGTCTCTTTGGTATCTAGCAGAGATATTGCCTGTGAGTACTTTTTCAAGCCCGGGAACTCACCAAGCTATATTGGTCAGAGTGTTATGGGTTCTTTGTACAACCCCACCAATCTAAATGATTCTTGCCAAATGCAATGGATTTTAACAAACCTGTGAACAGAAATTTGGGGAGAGATGTAATTACAGCTCTGCAATTATGGTATCACTCTGGAATCTCACCTGCCTCTCCCTCCATGCGATTTCAACACGCTTTTGAAGGAAGAGTATTTGAAAACATGATGAAAGGGGGCTAAATTGTGCCCCCCATTACATCCCAAAAGGCATGTTGAGTATAACAGATGGGCACGGATTAAGACAAGAGAAGATGCTGGCTTGGTGTTTCAAACCATTCGCTTTATTCCGCATCTTTTCTAGCACCAGACAACAGGTAACAAAGCTAACCGACGCTGTCTAGAAAGCCAAAAGCCAAGCGATGGTGACAGCTGACACCCTAATGTCCAGATTTTCGCCATTTTTTTTCCCCCAAGGATAGGAAGGGTAATGAGTTACCTTCCACCCTTGTGGAAAACAGCAGAGCTTTTATCGCTGTTGTCATTTTGTGCACCTTGTCCAGGTAACGAACGCTCTCTTCCCGGTACATACCTAGGCACGAGTTTTTGTTTTAGAGATGCTTGCAGGCTTGGGAAGAAATAATCCATGCCCTGCTAGGGACCAAAAATAACCTCTGAGCCTGCAGTTCTTGCTTGGGTAAAGCTCTCTGAAGTCAACAGGAGTTCTGTCTCTGTAAGGACTTCAGAATCAGACTACAGAGTAGCTAAACCTCCCAGCCCTCCCCTCCATCTTCCTGCAGCACTTCTAAACGGGTGGCAGAGAGCAAAGGGAGGGACGATCAAGCGTCTGCTGACCACGGGGGCGACTGGCAGCTAGCGAAAAGCCAGCACCGTACTTGCTTTCAACTTTCGTTGCTACGAGGCCCCAGAATTCTTTTTATATCTAGCACTATTCGGAGCTATTGCAGTGGCGCCCAAACCCTTCCCCTTCCTTACATCAAACGCGGTAGAAGGAGTCTCCCTCTCTCTCTGTAATCCTCTTAATTACAGGCACCAGAGCTGGAGCTGCGGTGCGGGGACCGAAGGACGTCTCGGGCTGGGGGAAAAACGCAGCGTGCCATCTTGGCCGGCTCACCAGCCACGATTTCTGCGAGTCTGAGCCTCCCACGTACGCGCCGCTGCCTTATCACCTGTCTGCCGGGGGCAGGGGACGCGGGGATTAACCGGCGGCGGCCGGGGCAGGGCCGGGGGCCGCAGGCGAGCCCCGGCGCTGGGAGCGGCCGGGCCGTGCGCCCCCTCCCCAGCGCTACCC